>MVGT01004368.1:6493-25572 GCA_002174775.1 Macleaya cordata
AAAAAAAACTTTTCAAAAAACTCCTCGAAAAACCTCTTCCTACAATCAAATTAAGTACCCAAACTCTCATAGTATAACAAAGCCTCAAAACCGTATAGAATCTGAAAAATATCACATAAATTTTAAATTTGAAGTCTAAACAAAGGCTTAAGTCATTGAGGAATTTTATTAGTAGATAGGCATTCCACCTCATATGAGTGCAGATAACTTCCATGATGTCGCAGACAAAAAAAAAATTTAATCTAAAAAGTTTAATTCTTAATCACTTTAAACGTTCGTCGTGCTTGGTAATATAAAATTTAGTTAACCATTGTAAGTTAGATTATCATTTAATAAATAGATGGATAAGAAATTAAGAATGAAAAGTATTGTGTCAAGTGGACGCATTAGGGCTCGAGTGGGTGAGGATGGGGGCCCCTCAAACAGGAAGTAGTTGGAACCCCAGTTTTCAGAGAAAGAAACAGCCGGAGAATTTATGTTTTTTTGATCGGATCAGCTGTAGAATTTGCTAGTAGTAAATAGATTTAATTCCATTTTCCAATTTTATGTTTGGTTCAGGACCTCAGGTAGACCATTAGAATTTACAAAAATGATATTGGGAGTGGTCCATTCATCTGTCTAGTTAGAAGATTGAGCTGGAACCCACAAATATATAATAAATAGTGATTGGTGGGTGTTGGGCTTAGGTGTGTCAATGGGTACCAAAATACCCGGAACCGAACCGGTACCGGAATCATTTATTGCGGTTCCGGGATCTTATTTTGTAGATCCGATTAATTTCGGATCCATTTCGGATCTATCTGTTTTTTATCAAAGTTTTTTGGATCTATTTTGGATCCATCCAACGGGTACCCGGGTACCGTATAAATATTATAATTTTATAGTTTAATTTGCTATAATATAAAAAAATTTAACTTTTTTTTTATTAAAGAAGAAAATAAAAGAAACAAATGATTATTATACAACAAATTTTATGATAAACCTAATTTTATGATTGAATAGAATACGAAAATACGAAAATATAAATATTTTTATATTAAAAAATACAAAAAAAATACAAAAAAAACGGGTACCGGAGTACCCGTCGGTCCTAGCAGTACCGGATCTGGAACCACCAATTGAGGTTTCGGAACCGAAACCGCTTTCATATCAACGGAACCGGATCTAGAACCTTTAGGATCCGATCCGGAACCGTCCCGTTGACACCCCTAGTTAGGCTCCAGCTCAATCTGTCTAGCCAAACAGATTATGGGCCGGTCCCGATAGCAGCTCTATATAATTTAGAAGCGTAGGAATCGAATTTGTAATTAGAAATTGATATTTGAGCTTAAATGTTTACTACAATTTAGCTCACATTTCTATTTTATGAAATCGACAATACAAAATAATTTGTGGATTGTGTAAAGCTGACAATATAATCAAAACTTGATATATCGATAGTGGA
Organism: Macleaya cordata; assembly: GCA_002174775.1. Classification (NCBI taxonomy): domain Eukaryota; kingdom Viridiplantae; phylum Streptophyta; class Magnoliopsida; order Ranunculales; family Papaveraceae; genus Macleaya; species Macleaya cordata. The sequence goes on from MVGT01004368.1 coordinate 7,938, forward strand.
CATGCAACTTTATATATTTCAGTTCCACGAATAATTAGGTCAATCTACTAAAACTTGAAGAGCGAGAATAAGAGGGTGTTTGACAACGCAATAATAAGTAACTTTTCTACTTATATAAATCAAAAAGTAGAAAAGCATAGATGGAATGCAAAACCAAATGATTTACATAAGTAGAAAAGTTTCTTTTATCCAAAGCAAAAAAAAATTACTTCTGACTTTTGAGAAGTTAGTTTTATCTCAAGTTACGCATTAAGTTAGTACTTTCCATACAAACTACTAACTTAAGTAAATAAGTTAGTACTTTCCATACAAACTTCTCCTAACTTTTGATTTCTCAAAAATTGAAGTGCTTCTATGAGAAGCATAAGCACTTTGACTTATGGTTGCCAAACACCCTCTAAATCAACCTAATTTTTGACCGAATTATTTGTCAGTTACTTGAAACCTACAATACAAATTTCATACAATGGTTTGTGTCGATAGTATAAAATCGGCAAACCACTTTATATTGAAAAACTGAGTATAAAACTTAAGTTGTGTGAATTTAATAAAAAAGTTATGTGAAAATATTAGTGTCCAAACATGAAAACTGAAAACATACTTGGTTAGGTCACGATCGTTGGAGCAGTGGTATCTCTTCATCTAATAGCATAAATTCATAGTTGTTAGATTATTTATCTATCTATCTATATTATTTAAAGGGAAGCGACCCTAGAAGCATTTATAAGGCTGAAAACTACCGCTTCTTTAGTTATCTCTTATACAATTCAGGACGGGGGCTAAATTTGTCATATTTTATAAATTGTGTCCTATTTCATAAGATGTCCTGCTTTATAAGCTCCCCCTCTCTCTCTCCCTGCCCTCTCTCTCTCGATTTCTCTCTACCTCCCCTCTCCCCTTACTGTTTTTTTTTCAATCTGTGTCGGCTCTTCCTCCCCACCGCCACCGGCAGATCTGCTGAAGTTCTCCCTCCTCCGAAAATCCTAATTTTTTGAGTGCGCCTCCAATGGTGGTAATGGCACATCTTACAAAACAAATGCCAGATGCTTATGTGGCATGGTGGGTCCCACTGCCACATAAGTTGGAAACCCCTCAAAACATTTTTGGGAGGGAAAAGTGGTGGGTCCTACCCTGCCACATAAGCTTTCTGGCATTTGTTTTGTAAGATGGGAGGGCCAAAAAGCTTTATTGTAGGTAAATATCTTTTCCACGCTTTTCTTCTTCCTCTCTCTTCAATTTCACCGTACAGTACTCCCATATAAAAAAGCAACTTCCCAAGTAGGGTTTCGAACTCTCTCTCTCGTCTCTTTCTCACTCTAGAATTTGCACTTGCAGAGCCTCTAAACCCTAAGACATGGCGGAAGTAGTTGCTGAGATTCCCCAAACCATTGAAGAAAACATGGATGTGGAAACCGAAGAAACTATTCAAAACCCTAACCTTGCCGAGAAAAACGGCTCGAACGGAACGGAAAAGCTAGAACAAAATGGTGACTCGAAACGATCGAGAGAAGATGAAGAAAACTGTGCAGAAGGTGAGGAAGATGTTGCTTCGAAGAAACAGAAGGTCGAGAAATCAGTTGAAGAACAACGGCTCGAGAAAGTGCAGGAAACTGAGGGAAAAGAGGGAGGAGAAGAAGTAGAAGGAGGTGAAGAGAAAAAGACTGAACCTGTGAATCTTGGACCGAAGAATTTCAGCTCATCGGTGGAGATGTTTGATTATTTCTTCAAGTTTCTTCATTATTGGCCTCCTAATCTGGATGTCAACAAGGTAAAATTTTCGATTCTCTTTCTTATCTCTGTAACTGATAAGTAGTTTTACAAGTAAGTTCAGAATCAGATTCGAGTTTTTTTTTTTTGCTTAGAATTTGATTTTTGCAAATAGGTAGTTAAAGATTTGAACTACTATTAGTGCGGCATGAATATTATGCTTATGAATTATAAAGAGTTGATATTGATCCGAAAGTCAAAAACTTTTGCCCAAGAGGAAGAAATTGTGTATCTATTTTTCTTCTACTAGATTAATGAATGTTTTGTCAAGGTGAGTTTTGATGAATTGGGACGAAGTTGTGTGCGAAAATCTGGTTTTAGAGATGACCTAAAATGATGCCAGAACATGGTTTGAAACCTTCACTTTCAGTTAGGGCTTTTGAAAATTGAAATTTTGGCTTGTAAGTCTTGGTATAGCGTTAACTGTGTTCCACGGACATGATGTACTTGTATGTAAAGAGCAGAATTAAAATATTGAATTTAGGGACTTCCAAAGACTGTAAGATTTACCATCTTATTGGAATCTTCTAGCATAGCATGTTGGTTCACTAAAGGATGAAAGGTCTTATCTTGCTTAGTTTTGCTGGAAATGCCATGTTTATCATGACTTCTAGGGCAGATATTCTAGTATTCTCTCTTTTTCCCTTTTCAATTCATTTGTGACTGTCATCAACTTGCTGTGTTTTTTTACTATAAATCAGGTTGTGTAAATATTCCGCGTCCATTTGATTCTCTTGAACAATTGAACAGCGGATTGACTGAAAGCTTCTAAGAAATAGCTTAATGGCTGTTCCTTGTTTGTATACTTACCAAACTAGAGTAGAGATTGGTGTGATCAACTTCTGATCAAATGAGCTTAGTCCGAGCTAATTTAGGATGTGAATGGTAAAAAAGATAAATGCTTGAGATTATGTGGCCCTGTTAATTTTTGCTAATTTTAGAATTGGCTGATCAAGTAAATTGAAAGCTGATAGAGGGAGCTGACTAGCTTGGTTTGTATGTGCTAACTGCTATAGATATTAGCTCTTACTGATGAAGACAAATAGAGGTAAATATAAAAGATCTTTTGCTGGACATATAAGTAAGAGGTAATTGAAGTTGTAGACATGTTTGCCAAAGAAGAGTTGGCAGAGTGGCTTCGGTTATTTTTTGCTTTGTTCTCATAGTACTATAGTTCCTCCATCTGGATTTATACAGGTTTTTGTTATCTGGTGTTTTCTTATCTTCGTAGATTGAACTCAGTAGAATGTTATTTAGTGAAAAAATGAGTTTCAGTGAAAAGAAAACTAGTTTCATGGAACGCTTAGTTAGATAAAACTTTTATCGAAGCAGCAGTCGGAAGTGCTAAATGCTTTAATTTGCGTGTGTGCACCAACATGCACCTAATGTCCATCATTGCCATTGGGCGTAACTTGGCAGTTCAATTGCCATGAGGGAATTATCATATGTAGCCTCTGAAAGGAACTAGCGAGTGAATGCAGTTAATGGCTGTGGTATGTGTTATCAGCACCTTTTTCTGGAAGTCAAAGGTGCTCTTACACGTTTCGTAGTTTGAGGAATTACCACCCTTATAAATTTAAAATGTTAAGCCCATAACACAAGCACTTCCATTGCAAAAGATACTTACATTGTCGTTGGGGTCATTAATGGTCGTTTGTTCAATTGGCTCTAAAGGTAATATGGACAAACTACTTGATTGCTCTATTAACACTTTGTGCTGTAAGTAGTTGCGAAATTTCTCAGAGTTGTGTGATTATGTTGTTGACGGCTTGATTGACACTCACCTTATTTACTGTGCAGTATGAGTACTTGGTGTTGCTTGACTTGCTGAAGAAGGGACACGCGGAGTCAGACAAGAAGGTCGGTGGAGGGGTTAAAGCCTTCCAAGTTCGATACCATCCAATGTGGAAAAGTCGATGCTTTTTTCTCATTAGGGAAGATGAATCTGTAGACGACTTCAGCTTCAGGAAGTGTGTTGATCACATACTCCCTTTGCCTGAAAACATGAAAGTAAAAGCAGATGCCAACAAGGCATTGGGTGGCCGTGGAGGTGGAGGTAGAGGTGGCGGCCATGGAGGTAGAGGTGGTGGTGGTGGTGGAAGAAGAGGCGGGCGTGGCCGTGGAAGAGGTGGCTGGTCTAGGAACTAATCTAGAAGTTACTCGTGGAGAAATTTTAAAAAATGTTTTGGCTTAGAAGGAAAATCATTGGTAACTTATTTCTCTTCTACTACATGTGAAGATGTACTAGATGTATTAATCGCAATTTTGACTATATATTTTGAGTATGGGTTAACACGTTTTGAGGATTGATCATCTGTTTTTCCTACCTGTTGGGGATCCTAAGTTGATAGATCTTGGGTGGAAAGTATCAGATATTCATAGTTCATGCAAATCCTTATTTGAGCAGGAAAAGGCATCATGTAAGTGTGATCCAAAAACTTGAAATTCTTGTTTAACTTGTGTTCTTTTGGATAGAAAACTTTTTGGCATGAAGCCGTGAACTCTTTGAGAGCACTCTTACATTTTTACTCATCTTCATGTGGTTAATGGTAGCACTGTCTCTACCCCAAGTAGAACAAATTGTGGAAATTCTAGGACCATTCGATCCTTAGGGAGTCAAGACTCAAGAATGCTGAATGTGAAGGTTGCCAGGCGTTCAATCTAATATATTTAATGTTATATTTACAAGAATGATAAACAATTTTGCTCGATGGAAACAACAAACATCTGAAGCCATGGTTTGAAATACCAGGGACTTCTCATTTCTAAGTAACCAGAGCGCGGAGCAGGAGCGTCGGAGCGCCTAATTTAAAATTTTCCAAGGCTCAGAGCGCTTTCGGAGCGCCCGTATATATAATGCTAAAGTACACATCAAAATAATTAAGAAGCGTATAAAACTATCTTTTAAGCTTCAAAATTTTTAAATTGGTGATCAAAATTTTATAATACGTGCATATCTACCTATTCATATATATATATTTATCTTTTCAAGTTTAAATTTCACAAATTTGAACAAATTTTTCAAAAAAAAAAAAAATTTGAACAATTTTCATCTGTTCAAATAAATTTTAAACCCATCTATGGAAACAACCAAAATTAAAAGAGTAGTTTATTACAACAATCTGCATATTTTTTATTAATTTAATTACTTTAGCTTTGAACTTTCCCATGTAACCCTAATCATGTATTTGTAACAAGTCAATCACAGTTGACCAAAGTCTAAAGAGTATGTGTCTTAAGGCTTGTTGGTGGCAAACTTAGAAGAGGTTATGTAGTTTCTTTATTATAGTCCCACATTAGTGAGGTGGTGTAAGACACATAAGAAAAGCCGATCATAAAAAGGAAACATATTAAATGATGTTGTTGCTTTATTATAGTCCCACATTGGTGGTGACGTATAAGAGGTAAATGAAGAGTTGTTTATAAAAAGGAGGTAAAGGAAGAGTTGTTTATAAAAAGGAATGTTATTTATTATGTAAACATGGGACATTTAATGGATCCGCGGATTCTAATTGTGGATCCGCGTTTTTGGAATTTTGGATCTGCGGATTCATTGCGGATCCGCGCGGTTTGGGAGCAGGAGCGCTACCCTATGCGTGCGGATCCGGTTACTAAGTCTCATTTAATTTATCTAATCATGTATTTGTAACCCTAATCATGTATTTGTAACAAGTCAATCACAGTTGACCAAAGTCTAAAGAGTATGTGTCTTAAGGTTTGTTGGTGGCAAACTTAGAAGAGGTTATGTAGTTTCTTTATTATAGTCCCACATTAGTGAGGTGGTGTAAGACACATAAGAAAAGCCGATCATAAAAAGGAAACATATTAAATGATGTTGTTGCTTTATTATAGTCCCACATTGGTGGTGACGTATAAGAGGTAAATGAAGAGTTGTTTATAAAAAGGAGGTAAAGGAAGAGTTGTTTATAAAAAGGAATGTTATTTATTATGTAAATAGGGGACATTTAATGGATCCGCGGATTCTAATTGTGGATCCGCGTTTTTGGAATTTTGGATCCGCGGATTCATTACGGATCCGCTCCCAAACCGTGGATCCGCGGTTTGGGAGCGGGAGCGCTACCCTATGCGTGCGGATCCGGTTACTAAGTCTCATTTAATTTATCTATTAGGGTATTCTCTGCTTGTAATGCCGCAAATATTTGCAATGAGTATTCCTCGTGCAAATATTTCCAAGGGCTGACAAGAGCCTAACCTCACCTACACAAAATGACTCCAAACGAAAGACAGAAAAGGAACCAGCCGAACCTCAGAAAAGAGTGGGACAAAGCTCCTACCACAAAAACAACCTCAAGAGGAGAAACAAAAGATCCTTTATAAAATCACTGTTAGTTTTTTGCATGAATGAAATTGCCGCAAAAATTAATAAAAGTCCCTGAATTTTAAAAGAAGCCTGAGATTGGGGTGTAATGAGGAGATACCTCCTGAATCATTCTACATATAATAAGCATAAATTCCAAATCCATAACGTTGTCAATCACATTTCTACTTATTTCAATTTCCATCTCCATTCTTCATCCACTTTGTCCTATCCTCCATATATATCCAAGCAGACCTGCCTGTCATTCAACATGAAAAGGCCAATGGACCTTCACAATCTTACTCAAGATGATTCATTCAGTCTCAAAACTAATGGTAACTCATTGCACTCTCTTTGCATCATGAAAATTCTGCAACCAAGACTTTTCAAGGCTCTAATCTACATGGGAATTAAATCCAATCACAAATTCTCAATCATCTTCATGTGCAAGTTCAATCCATCTAGTAACCGATAGATTCCGTCACAATCATATCGGGTATCATCCCCAGACAAGAATCTATGGATGGAACCACCTACCTCAACACAACTCTCCCCTGCCATTTTCTTCAATCCCCCTTCTCTCATCACCTTCCTCAATTTCCCTGCTTCTTCCCACAACCCAACCTCAGCATACATATTAGCCACCATCACAAAATTCCCGGTCCTTTTTGGTTCCAACTCCATCAACCTCTTCGTCACCTTCTCACTAATCCCACTTCTACCATTAACATCATGAATACTGCAGGCACTGAGCAAAGTTCGTAATACAACCGGATCTGGCTCAATTGGCATCTCCATAATGAATTTATAAGCCTCTTTAAGATGACCCGACCGACCTAAAATATCCACCATGGCACCATAATGAGTCATCATAGGTTCAATGCCATGAACATTTACCATCTCATGAAAGAACTTAAACCCATCTTCAACCAATCCTGCATGGCTACAAGCACAAAGAACTCCAAGAAAAGTTACATAGTTAGGCTGAATTGAAGTGTTCTTCATTTTCATAAACAATTTCAGAGCTTCATTTGCCAAACCATGCTGGGCTAACCCCAAAATCATTGCACTCCATGTCCATACATTCCTATCAAACATTCTATGAAACACAGATCTGGCACAATCAACAGATCCACATTTTGCATACATGTCAACTAGGGCTGTACCCAATTGATAATTCATCACCAACCCTTTTTCTATAACTTGACAATGAAACCATTTCCCTAAACTCAAATTCCCAAGCTCAGCACAAGCAGAGAGCAAGATCACCATTGTAGCTTCATCTGGCTCAAACCCAGAAATTCTCATTTTAGCAAAAAGCAAAATTGAGTCATCTAACAGTGAATTCTCAATACAAGCAGTGATTACAGCATTCCAAGAAACTAGAGTCCTAAAAGACATATAATCAAACACATGACGAGCATCCGAAATCTTTCGACAAGACCCATAGAAATGAATCAAAGTGTTCTGAACATAAACATCTGAATCTAACCCATTCTTCAGAATCTCAACCTGAATTTGTCTCCCTTCTTCAAGTGCCGAAAGCCTAGCACAAGCCTTGAGGAGGAAAGGGAAGGTGAGATTGTTGGGTCTAGTTCCTCGATTACGCATCTCAAGGAAGACCAATATAGCTATTCTCGGAGAATCGCTCTTAGAATAACCCCTGATCACATTGTTCCAAGAAGCAGGTATAGGATTAAGTGCACGATAGAGTACAGATTGTGCGTAATCTAAGTTCCCAAATGGGGACAAGGCACAGAACCGAAGGATTTCGGCGACGACGTACCCATCTCTGTGAAGGCCTGAAATTTGGAGCTGAGCATGAATCTGGTTCAGCTGTTTCATCGAAGAACAGTCCTCCTTTAGGAGAGAGAGGCATTGCTGTTTCTTGGAGAGAGAATTTGAAATGTAGTTATTTGGCGGGTAAAAACGGTAAGCCGTTGGGCTTAGAAATCTACCCATGCCATTGGTTACTCTTTAACACACGCACTTTTCTGTTGCTAACACATTATTTTTCAAATGAGTCCCGATATGCCGAGCGTGCAAGCAGGCAGCATGGGCTGACGCCCCCAATATCAGCACCTGCAATCCATATCTATGGATTTAAATACGCACAAATCCCAAGATTCTAAAAAATTGAAACTGATCTGAAGTTTGGCAATGAGATTTTTGTTTACGTATGTGTAACAGTAAGTAATTATAACTGGGAGCAAAAGCGAGAGAGCGTCCAATTAAAAAATGTTTCAAGCTCTGAATAACCATTAGAACAAAATTGTAGGCGAACGGAGCACAAGCAAGAATGAGATTCCGGAGTTAGATCGTCACCTCTTTTCAACGGCTTTGGTTAGTTAGTATGATATAACATGGGTCAACTAGAACATGTGAATGCTAGTTATGTGCAGCCACTTTAACGAATGATGCACAAAATAGCAGTCACTTAGTAGAGTCGTAGAATTGAATGTTTAGGTCCCTACCAATCACTTGGTGAGGCATTGTAGTCCCGTTGCGCATGTATCCTTCAACTTTTTAGAAGATGTAGGTGCTCCAATTGGAGCGACCCCTACAATTGGATGCATCTGCGCATGAAAAATAGGGGATCACCCTTAGTAACCGAAACCTTGATATAGGGGTGATGCTCCCGCTCCGAAACCTTGCGCTCCCGCTCTGAACGACGCTCCGACGCTCCCGCTCCGAATGTATTTTAGAACTAATAACATTTTTTAATCGGCCGCTCCCACACTCCCGCTCTCGCTTTCGTTCCTGCTCTGACCGCCGGCGCTCTGGTTACTTAGGGATCACCCTCTAAACACAAGACAAGACCCTCAAGCAGAACTTAGTGAACCCAGCTTTCATTCCCACCCATGCTCCGGGATCTGGTTACTTGAACCAAGACACCAATGGACTTGTTTAACCCTATTTTTTCAAGGTTCAGGAGGTTTTAACTTATAAAATGAACAAGTAGTTTGTCTTGTTGGGGTTCTCGATTCTCTTGTCGCACTAATCAAATGTTTAAGAACCTCTAAACATGTGAAAGATTTAAACATCTTCAAGGACTGAAGCATCGATGGCTTCACGCTGTCTTCTCTGCAACATCATTACATTATATAGAACAAGTCGAGCCCCATCATTGTACAGTCAGCATGCATAACCTAGAAACATCATAAACATGAGATTGACCTAAAAAACACATCTCAACGAATTGGATCCAGTTGGAATTGACAAAACGAATCTGTTTGACATCTTCTGTGAGAACTACTAAAACAGGAAGCTGAAACTGGAAACCAATCAAGACTGTTGTTTCCTTTCAAACTTTCAGAAATCTAGCAGATAAGACAGCAGTTCATTGCCCAAACTGTTCAAATGAAGAATCATAAATGAGAGCAGTTCATTCCCCACATACACAACAATGGTGGCCTAGACCTGCTTCTCGTTGGCATACAACTCCACAAAGCATTAAGACAAGAAAAGCGCAGACCAAGCATTTCACACTTCACTCAGACAATAATGGACAACATCCATCCAGCGAGCAAACCCAGATGACATTTCCGCTCCTGCAATAGCATATTTGTCAAGAACAAACAAACTCTGTGGCGTATGAATGTTCAAATCTAGGAATCCATATCTACCAATATAATTAAAAAAAAAAAAAAAAACACAGGTACCTTCATTGATTTGTGATCCAACTGGCAACTGCAGCTCATGCTTCTTTTTCCACTACATCTGCATTTTTCAGCCTAGCTTCACGTTTTAAATGACTTACGCGAGTTCGTCCTTTCACAGATGAAGTAGTTTTGTCTGGTTCCGAATAAGCTTTCACTGTTTCATGATTTTGATGCTCCACAGATTGATCTGATATCACCATGCAAAAACGTGCAGTTACACAAAAGCAGATATGGTACTGTTTAGTGCTAGCACAAAATTACAAAAAATGGAAAAAAGTTTATTTGTAGAGGGCTTACCTCTTTGAAAGTCGATAATGGTGTATTTTCTAGAGTCATTATTCACTTCCAACTGTGGTTTGTCTTGGTCAGCCCTTGTCACCACATGTGGATGTTGTGACCCACCAACAACATGCTTGTCCTCACTTAACTGGTGCCCGTTTAAAGGTCTACCCATATTCTGCAATGCTCCCTGTTGCTCAGCTTCCCACATTCTCCAATTATGAAAGTTCCACATGTGCCAGTGCCATTGTTGCCCAGCCTCGTACATTTGTTTCACTTGAGCATCGGGCATAAGATAATTCAGTTGTGCAGTATGGACCGGTTGTTCTTTCGGAAGCTTTTTCCGTCTGTGTGTCCTCAGCTTCCGTCTTTCCCGCGCAATTAGTCGATGATCCTTCTTTGTCTCTGATACATGCAGTGGCAATTGTGTTTCGGTGACAGATAATTCACCTATCTGGTCTTTTACCAAGGGATTCACTTGCTCCTGTTGTGAAACGCTGAGATGTTGTTTCATGGATGGATCCCTCGATTTATCAGGCCATAATAGCGGTCCATTGGTAATCTGCACTGGATAATGAGTAATTACATGATGTGGCATGGTGGGTTGCTCTCGTCCATCTTGTAGTGGTTCAGCAATGCATACTTGTCCTCTTCTGAAATCTATTTGTTGGCACGGTCTCTGAGCTGCAAGTGATGGCATTAAAATATTAAATCAAAATATCCAATACAGTTATGGAATATAAAATCTTAAAAACAGATTCATAGCCCTATATCAAATAAAGAAAATGAAACTAGTTGAACATAAAATTGTTTGAATAAGTTAAAATTTGTTGGCAAAAGGTGCTAGCATGTACCCAACCTGAGGGAAAGGGACAATGTTTGGAATAGAAAAATTCTAGAGAATGGTGTGTGCATAGTTGATATGTAATTAAAAAGTTCTATGGCAGTACAAATTTTCTCTCTTTTACACCTTATAATAGGTCCCCGTTGCAGTAGTTTAAGAAGTAAGAACCTAACCACAACCAACTTGGTGATACCCCTAGAGAAAATTACCAGTGTAAATCATAAACATCACTTTCGCATATAAGACTAACAAAATACAAAGTACACGTGCACACTCATGTCCACCCACTAGTCATTTGTAAGTATTATATTAGTGACATTTGTAAAGACTTGTCTACATTTCAGTCTTGTTGAGGGCACATGTCATGCACCCAGTATCTGTTTCATACACCAAATGGAAATATAATTTAGTAAAACATGGTAATATACCTAAATGTAATAAAATAATCTAGCTTTTAAGGGAAAGCAATTGCGTATATGATTGTACAAGTGTGGCTATAAAGCTAGGTTTCCTGGATAAGGGTGATAGAGAAATCAAATAATGACGTGATTTCGATTTTCATCCTTAAATGCATCACAAGAACTAGAACTAGACCTGCATGATTTGCATGGTACTGGCGTCCCCTCTGTTCTTCGCATACTTTGGCCTCAGTCTGCCCTGCAAGACAAAAACATTAAATGTGAAGATACGTGACAGGCATGAACAAATGAAAACTAGAAAAATAAAATCAGGAACGTCATTGTAAACTGTTACATACAAGAAAAGAGAATTGTGGTATTCATCTAATGCTCACAAGGTCGCTTAAATGAACGACCAATAATATTGAAATAAAATTTTACTTGAAGCATGTTGCTGATCTAGCTCATGTATTTGGTCTTCCTGCGTCCCATCTACCAGTTGGGAATAGCACTTTGCAAGTACTGCTGAAAAAGTAAAATACCACAACAATGTCCAGTAAACACCAACACGTGAATATCTGTGTTATAATAAAAGCTTCAAATGGTTAAATCAAGGGAAAAAGACGGTACCTTCAACATTTTGGCGGCCCATCCCTTCTTGGACTTGATCAGCAGCCACCTTTTCCACATCTTGAGCATCTGGTTACAAAGGAAGATTATTGAATATGTATGCAGCAAATATGATACAAAGAAGCTTACCTTCCTGCACGAAATTTTCAATATGACAAGTTAAAGGCTCAAAAAAGGCGAGAGGAAAGTCAAGTATGTCAAGGGCAATGCCAGTAGAAGAGAAATGAGCACACATGGTTTAACAGGAAATATGGCTCTAAATAGGTTAAATGGGGAAATATAAATTCAGGTTGGAAACCCATTACCTGGCACAAAGAATAGAATATAATTAGCCATTCGCACTTGACAAAAGTAGTAGTTTACCTACAAAGCTTTTAGGATCTACATGAACAAGGGCTTGACTTTCTTGTGTCTCTTGAACCAATTCATGACTCTTCGAGCGAGCCTGCCGTCGCAAATGGGTCAAGCGTATCTTTCCTTGCAAACGAAAGGCAGTCTTTTCAGCTTCAACATTATGATTCCCTCGTGACGCATCAAGTGGGTTCTCTGTGCGTCTCTGACCTGGGAATATTTCAAACAATGGAAGACCCCAATAATAGCTTATTCATTATCACATGGAACAATGACAGACATGGAAATTGATGTGGAGACGAAGCCCAGAGAACCAACCTGAAGAGTTAGCGCTACTATGTCCGTTTTGCAAGTGGTGTGCATTAGGATTGATTTTGTGTCCTATTTAAACATGCCAATAACAATGAAGATTAGTCACCCAGAGAAGAGAATGATAAATTCTGCTCTGAAAGGACACAAACCTTGATACTGATTATCCCTCTTTGCACTATGGCAGTTATCCCCAGATTCCAGTAGTAACTCAGCCGAGTCTGCAAGTATCAAGAGATGGTTCAATCCTCCAACAGCTTTTTTTCTCTTTCTGCTGTGGCCCTTCTCCAAGAGCCTTTGCTCATCGTGTGTTCCATCTTCTGCTGCCTTTTTTTTCTGTCTACATTTGTACTGAGATCTCCGACGTTGCTTCCTCTGAAGGTCATGGTTTTCTTGTATAGCAGCATGTTCTTGCGGTCCAGCAAACTGCCACTGTTTCTTCTGTAGGTCCCACTTCACATCAGAGATTAGTAATCGTTTCTGTGCAGATCCATCAACTTTTCCATTCTGTTCATTAGAATTCATGAAGCTTTGCTCTCTTGAAATATTTTGATGCTGTCCTTTCTCTCCAATGGTCATCTCCAAGTTTTTCTTTATCACATTCACGTCTAAATAACATACTATGATTCTGGTCTCTCCCTCACCTTCTGCTCATCAAAAAGTTGTGGTAAAAGAAATGGAGAAACAACAAAAAAGAAGCAATCAAACTACTATTAAGGAGGTATAAGATGGAAGCATGACATGGTAATTTGGTATACTTAGGGATGGTAATTTAATCCATCTGACTAAAATGACCTCATTTCTTGATACAAATGAGACTCAAGTAGAACAGAATTTTGGAAAAACAAAAGAAAAGAGCAACAATCACTAAAGTGTCATTCGATCGACTAAAAGCAAATCCAAAGACATGATTACAATAACTCACTTCTAGTTATGAAGGAAATTAGATACAAGGTGATGTTTGGAACAATATGAAAACCACTCACCAAACAAAAAGCACACAATTGCAATAAAAACTATTAACATTCAAAATTGATAACAAATCTAAATATAATGTTATGTAGAATTTGTTCAACATTTTTAAAATAAATAACAAAAACGATACAAAATAAAAGAAAACAACACTGGTTGTTCCTCACATTCATGATTCACCATATACTTCAAATAAATGGATAATTCCCCCTATGTATTGTTGCTAGCAGTCCCACTTTTACAATTGACGTTATATTCATACACTAATACTTTGTGCTTTTTTAAAACTCGAACTGAAGCCTGGCTTCTCATGTGCTAAAAGTGAAATCACAAGTCAACCGAATCAGACCCGAGTCAAGGTGAACTAAGCCAAGTCCAAACTCCAAACTCCAAAGCCACCTTGGCATTTTGGACCTAACTCACATGATGAACTGATTTTCAAATGACTCGCCAGAGATATCAAACTCAAACCACATGCAAAAGAGTTGCTTCAAAGCTAAAATACTCATGAAAAAAACTCATCTTCTTTTTTTTTTCTTTTTACGTTACAAAAAAAAAACTAACTCAAATGCATCGATTCCATCAGGCGAGCCTCAAAGTTGACTCATTGAGCATTTACCAGATAAAATTATCAAAATTTATGCTTCAAAACTTGAATCAACTAAAACCTAAGTTACCCAAGTTTTGGGTCATTCAAAGAACTCAAAAACACACTTACCCAAACTGAAATATCCAGCACTCCTGACTCAACCCAAGTCTAAAATCGTATTGAATCAACTCAGGATGCATTTCGAGCTCTCAAAATGAGAATTACAAAACAACAGAAAGATGAAAAATTTCATCTTTATTCAACTTGATTTACCCAAAAATGGGGAGAATCCAACTACAGGAAAAAAAAATCAGAAAATTTTCTAATTGAAGAAAAGCAACAAAAGAGAAAGTTGATAAACCCTAGTTTGTGGTCCCAAAAAAAAAATTCAGTTGATGCAAATTATATGCATGATTTATCCATACTAACAGCTTTACACACATAACAAAAACCCTAAATTTTAAACACGATATGAAAGTTCAAAAAAAAAAATACCAGAGTAATGGCTCACCAGTGGGAAAAAAAACTACAGACCGTCGGACAGACTGTTGGTGCAGTTGCGTCTGGTGAGAGCAAGAAAGATTAAAACAGAACCCACTAACCCATAAAACGGACTCTTGCCTCTTTCTCTCTCTACTTTCTCTCTTGTTTAGAGAGCGAAGAAGCCAACTGCAACGTGTCCGGCATGTAATTTAATAACCAACATTTATGTGACAAATGGGACACTTTTTATTTATGCTAAAAGATGTCCATTTTTTTCAAAATCAGAATGATTGGTGATCTTGGGCCGTTGGATTGGATTATTAGGGCCAAATCCTGAAATAATACCTTGGGATTGTGTTATTAAGGAGATCTTAGGGTTCAGGTTCGTATAATAAATAGCATTCATTTAGGTTCACCAAAAAGAAACAAATAGAAGACCACCAAACATTTTTATGAGTCTGACCTGGACTTATTGACACGTGGCGTTTTTAGCTGTATCTCCTTTTACGTCACCTGATCTTTTGGAGTGAATCTGTGAATTTAAAAGAAAGCTTTTCATGGGCCAAAAAGATGTTGGGCTTTAAAAGTTTGTTTCAAATTAAGAAATTCCTGTATTCAGAAATTTTTGTTTCTTTTCAGTTTTGAGGGTTTTTTCGTTTCTATAAAAAAAATTTTATTTCTAATTTTACATTACAAAAGTAAAAAATTGTTATTGTAAAATTCCTTTTGATAGAAATTTTATTTAAGTTAATTTAATTATCCAATAAGAGTATCTTCGGCCCTGCTTGGTACACCGTGAATATTCGCAAATGTGAAAATTCACGGTTTTTATAGGTGCTAATTAAAATTCTATAAATTAAAAAAAAATTAGATTGTTTATTTTGTAAACTTATTGCAAATCCTACCAAATATTTATTATTAGATGCCCTCATCAATCATCTACAAATACATGATAAACCGTAAATTTTTGCATTTGCGAATATTCACGGTGTACCAAGCAGACCTTTAATGTAAATATTTTATATTTCATATGCAATGCGCTTCACAATATATCTTCTTGCACTCCTCTTTCTCAAAGAACTTCAATTTTTTCTTTATTGATATCCTACTTAATTTAAGTTCCATTTACATTGGTCTATGAGGCCTAAAGGTTGATCTTTTTATAGGATAATGTCCATCATTATAAATCTTTTAACACCACTAAAAATTAGATCAATTTCAAAGATAAAGTAAAAAATTTAGATTAAATTTGGATTAACTTTAGTTGTGGTAAAATTTTTTTAAACAATGTGAATTATTGTGAGGATCGTCTACGTGGTGAGGAGACCATCCTCACAAAAAACTATCCCTTAGATCATTTTATTTGGGCCCAAAAATTAGAATAAACAAAAGATAACAATAAGTAGGGAATGTTTTAAGAAAAAGAAGATTTAATGAGGCTTGGCCCAGAAGTCTTCGAGATATATATATATAAATTAATATTGAGGCATAAGCCAAACAACCGCATAAGTTTACATTTTCTACGTGGCAACCAACACAAGTGATTCTTACCAACTAAACTTACTTGCTAATGTAGAGCAAATAAAATCTAAAGAGAGAATGTGAAATGAATAATATGTGACCCTCACTTCTTTTTTCTCTATGAATTTAATTAGTGACACATCGGCATGCATGTGAGTTTAGTGGGTGAGAAATATTAGGGGAGTGTAGAGCACTCTTTTGAAAACATATTTAAAATACTAAAAATATTGATTTTATTATACTATATTATTATTTTAATCATTTTATAGTGTGCAAACCTCGTTGCATTTTGTGCGTGTGGAAAAAATGAAACTTTAATTCTACCCACTTTTTTTTTGTTATTAATACTTTATTTCTATGAAGCCCACATAAAGATGATCAAGAGGGTTGATATTCTCCTCACTATGTAGATCATTCTCAATAAAATCACATCATTATAAAAAAAAATTACCCTATTAAAAATTGGGTGAAATCTTATGATAATGGATGAATTTGTTTAAATAACTTCAAATAATCAACTTTAGATGGGGTGAAATTTTTTAAAATAATGTGAATAATTTGGAGAATAGTCTACGTGGTGAGAAAAATATCATCATAAATAATCAGCCTTGTAGCACCCGCACTTTTGGTCGAACTACGCTTATGAGGTGCAAACTCTCTCTTGTGCTTTTTGACTGAGGGAGATACATTTTATATCTCTCTCTGAGAGTATTGATTTTGATTGATTTGGAGTCGCCACCTTATTTTTAGGGAATCAGGACCCTATAATTGGAAAACTACACTTAGATTTCTCTTTGAAAAAATACTAATGGCGGTCTTCCTTAGTTTGGTCTGCGATTGAGATTCCGGGTAAGAGAATTCTATTACGGGTCAGGAATGTGTGAGGCACCTGACAACCGCCCGATCAAAGATCGGTCTCTACTTCATAATTAGGGGGAATGATTTTAAGGATATCTGTTTTAAGAACTGATTAAGAAATTTTGCACAGAAAATCTGAGCAATCGATTCTCTCACAAAATAGTTCATTTATGTATCTCTTTTTGAGATGAAATTGATTTGAACAAATACTTTCTTTTAAAAGTAATTGTGTGTCATGCTTTATTTTTAAGCATGAATTATCTCCAATTTTGAGGGATGATTAACATCTTTCCTTATTTAAAGGAAAGATTTGGATATCTCATTTTGAGAATCCAAGAGACTATATTTTTATATTAGTGAATTTTTGTTCGGAAATATTTCCCTTGAAAATATTCTTTTTTTTTTTTATATATTTGCTTCCTATAGATTTTTCATGATATTACATCTAGGGAGAAGTATTGAGATTATCATTTTGAATGATTACACTAGTATATAAATCGAGAATTGTGAATGATATTATCTATATAGAAAAAATGATGAAGGGACACCTTCCCCAAGCACTTTATTTAAGAAAGTAAATGATTTTAAATGAACAAGAATTATAAATGTTCATAAGAGTGTTAGAATGTTAGTGTTAGTAACAAGGAATGTAAA
>MVGT01004368.1:47030-62299 GCA_002174775.1 Macleaya cordata
ATAATTCAAAACACAAGTATACTTTAATGATGAACTAGTAGTATCATCACGATTTTACCTTTAGGCTAAAACCGCAACATACTGAGTATTCATTTATAACTTATGTTCTGATGTTAAGCAAGCAGTATCATCACAATTTGCCTTTGGGCTAAAATTGTAATATACCAAGTGCTCGCATAAATAATAATTCTCTCCACTATGCGGGTAACCCTATAATCATAATTCAGGATAACAAATACCTAATAATGAACTAACAGTATCGTCACGGTTTCGCCTTTGGGCTAAAACCATGACATANAACACGAAAGAGTCATGACTAATGTCCAAATGGTTCCAAGACGTTTGGGACATGGAGGTTGAGAGTTCGAATCCCTTTGGTGGCCAGTTCCGTGGGGTTAATTTCTCAGATCTACCTGGTAACTCCTAACAGGAGGAAGATACTACCCTGAGAAATAGTCAGGTGCTCTAAGAGGTCTGGACATCCCGATCACAAAAAAATAAAAAATAAAAAGTTGTTTGCGACAATTAACTGATCTAATTTCCGGCCAATTGTTGTAAACCGTTCCTAATTTGCGCTTTGTAACAATTTTAAGTCGTTTGTAATTGGTTCTTTTTTTGGTGTAGTATTAGACCTTTTGAGGTTGGTAAGCAACACAGAAACAAAGTCTTATGTAAGAAACACTACAGGAAAATGTTTTAACCACAGTTTTAATTTGTGATCTAAACAATTTTTAACTGTGGTATATGTCCCTATGGTTAAAAGTAAAAAAAATTCAACCAAATTTTAATGGGGCTGCAAGTTTTAGAATAAGTAGATGATTTCTGGTGAAGACGATCTATATAATAAAGAAAATTTCTTCATAAAAAATCAGCTCTTGGATCATCTCTATACAAGTAGGCCTTACGTCACCTTGTACACAGTATACACTTGAACACTAGCTATATATATGAGTATCCTGCATGCCTCAATACTAAATTGGATCTCCAAAATGATAATAAACAAAACCAAACAATCAAGCAAAAGATCGAGAAAGAAAATTAAGGCGATCGAATCCATGTGGAGCATGTGCTGTAAAAATATATGATTTTATGCAATAGTATCAGGCCCTACAATAAGGAAATGGCTTAGTGCAACGCGTAATATTAAGACCAATCCCTTATAATTTTGCCTATAAATATATAGCTGGTAGAATGGCAATGCAGCATCACCCAAAGTTGACCTAGAAACAAAAAAAAAAAAAAAAAAAAAAAATCTCATCTTTAATTAGTTAGCAGCAATATATGAAGAAATCAAGCTGCTTTTTAATCCTGATTCACATCTTTGTGATACAAGTACTTCTGGCAGTTGTATGTGTTTCACAGAATTTCGATTTCTTCTATTTTGTTCAATCGGTGAGTCATGAATTATTGGGTAATCTAACTAGCTCCTCATTCCAAATATATATACTACTTTTAGTTCATCTTCATCTGTGTTAATTTTTTGTTTTTCTTCACACATTCATTATATGTATATTTGGGTTTTCTTCAATTCATCTTAATCTGTCTTTCTTCTTATTAATTTTTTTCTTTGATTCTTTGTTTTGTTTTGTTTTGTTTTGTAAGCACAGTGGCCCGGTTCTTACTGTGATTCAAAGAAAAGTTGTTGCTACCCAACAACAGGAAAACCTGCTGCAGATTTTATAATTCATGGGCTTTGGCCCAACTACAACGATGGATCCTATCCGTCCAACTGCGATCCCGATAGTCCTTTCGATCCATCGTTGGTAAGTAGCTGGCTTGGTCATGATCATATCTCACTAACTCTTGATGATGATAATTGAAGAAAGATAAAAAAAAATAAAAAAATTGTGGCGTAGTTAAGTGGTTTTTTTACTTTTATTTTGATTGGTTTCATGCATACTCCATATCTCATATCTTATAGATTAATATGCTAGTGGTCTAATAATAAAAAATAAAAAAATGCTAGCTAGGGGATCCGAGCAGGAGCTTTTGAGTTCCAATGAAAACATTGATCCAAGAGCTAATTTTTAGTAGAGACGTTGTCTTGATCACTTTGTAGATCATCTTCACTTGAAAATCGGTAGGGATGCTTTCCCGATCACCATGTAGATCGTCCTCACTTGAAATTCAGTCGACTCTTTCTAAAACTTCTAACCCATAAAAAAAAATAATTAGTTGCAAATCATTGGTAAAAAGAGCTCATCAATTTTTTGATAGAGTTACAAGTTTTAGAATGATATGAATTTTTGTGAAGTTGATGTACATGGTGAGAAAAGTATCCTTACAAAAATCAGCCCTTGAATCATCTCCACGAAGGAAACTACATTCTATTGAGCTGGTATTGAAATAAAAAATAGAGATAATGGTAATTTTGCAGCCACTAATTTCCAGGAGAGAAAATTCAAGAATTCCAGAATGATTGCAATAATTTTCTTGATGTCCTCATAATTTATGAATGGTATATATATCTGTAGATTTCGAACCTAACAAGTGAAATGCAAACTAATTGGCCAATGTTGAGTGCATAATTATTACATATGTATCCCTAAATTTATATTAGCTAGTGTTCAATTGTATATTATTTTTAATTATTTTTATGCTTTTTGCAGATAAATAGAATTCAAATGCTTCAAATGCAATATTTGGTTAAATTTGCCAAATTTATTAAAAGCACCCCAAAAGTCTATCAGAGGCNTAATATAGTTTAAGCATAGTTTTGCCTCTTCTACCAAAGAGTTCAAAACAAGATTTGTTACTGATTCCATCTTTGTAATAATATTCGGAAAACCAGATTCCTCAATCCAAACCCAAAAGGCCATAATCTGAAGAGCTTCGACCGGGTTTCGCAGCAAGTTCATGACAAGTCTTGTGTAGATATCTCTGTCGACAGAGTGAAATGATCTTAAGTCGTCAATGGTTACTGATGGAGAAGCCATTGAGATAGAGATTATTTCAAGCAGTATAATTAAGTAGGATGAAGTTCTTCTTAATTAATTAGTACTGTGGAGATTGAATGTTGGGTTCGGATTTTAATTTATAGGTTAAATGGTGGCTTTTGAAGGTGGCTTTTGGCGCTGAAACGTTGTTAGAAAGAGGTGTGATGATATTAATTAATGAACGGAAAAAAAAAAAGAAAGGGGAATTAAGGAAATTAGAAAGAGATCAACTAGGGTTTTAAATTTTTGAGACACAATGGTTGAAAATAAGATTTGAATTAAATTTTTTTTTGTTTGTTTGGGAAATTAAGCCAACCTTAATAATTTGAATGAAAAGGTGGGACATGCATGCAACGATTGACAACGATATGGTTGAAGATGACGAGTCAACCCGCCGAGTTAACTCACCGAGTTAGGGTATGTTTTAGAGAAGAGAACAGTTTTATTTCTTATTTTATTGGGCTAGTTGGTCCTTAATTAAGCCTCATTATTAAGGTTTCGTTTCTTATTTCCGAGTGGGATATGGGCATTGGGTCGAATCCACGAGTGGACTAATCGTTTTTTCATGTATTTAATTTAAGGAGATCGTCCAATACATCCATTATGAGTTTAATTCAGTTTGTTTAGTCCACTAAATTTTATGTGAGTCTATTTAGTCTAAAAATAAAATTTGGACAGATCTGCCCTTTAACTAATGAGTTATGAAAATTAAAATTTGACCGAATAAGAGGGAGAACCAAAAATTAATAAAAAATTATTTTTAGATCTGAGTTTTAGGGGAAATAGGTCGGGTAATTTTTCAGATCTGGGTTAAATCCCCACTACTGCAACAACATACCACCATCGCCACTGCTACACCAACAGTCGTCGCCGCAAATAAAGGATCCACGATGCTCGATCACTCCGGTGAGCCTGAATCTGAAAATTGGTTATAGAAATCAATTTCAACCGTCCAGCAATCTCCGGTAACCATTCAGACACAAAATCATCATCCATAAAAAATATAAAAAAAGAAGGTCCAAATACGCCCTACGGTTAATGAATTTAACTGTATGTCTATGTGACTATGGTTAATGATCACACTATGACCTAATTAAAATTTAAGTGGTGATAAAGAGTAAAGCAAAAAATCTCTGGCAAGAGTATTGATTTATTCGATTCTTAATATGCGAAATTAAGAACAAGAATCGAATATTACAATCTCACAACAAGTATAAAAATATGCACAAGAGATTTTGTTAACGAGGAAAACCATATCTGGGAATGGGACCTAGTCCAGGAAAATTCACTAAGAGTTATTGAAAACTTACAACCCGATTTACCACTCGATGAACACGATTTACGACTCCCTCGATGCCCCGATCAACTATGGTATACAGCTCTTCCACAAATTCGAACTCCATGGATTTGCCTCTTAGTTGATTATCAATTCTCACGCATACAACTTGGAGTCCACGAAGCCAACGTGAATGAGCTGCGCATACAATCCGAATCCACGAACCAACGCCTCCCACAAAATGATGCGTCTCCGGCTTGAACTCTACAAGTTCCGCACCTTCAACCAATACTCGACTCCATAAGTATCTCCCCACGAACTTGAATCTTCAAGCTCAACCACCGAAAATCCACTGGAAAATCTAAACTAAGATTTTGACTAAGATGGGAAGGATTTAGTCATTTTCAACAAGTTAAAAAATTAAGAATATGAGTTATGCCCTCCAATAACTTGTTAGGAGCTGGGGTGAATGGTTGATGAAAATAGTTCAAACTCACTCTATTTATAATGGTGTTTTTAGATCTATATCTAGTACATCCCATGTGATGAATAGTTTATGCATTTTCTAGATCTAGATCTAGAACACACCAAGTATAATAAGTGGTGTTTCTAGATAAAAAATACACCATGTATGGTGGTGTTTCTTTTTTATTTAAAATTACATCACACAATGACTAATGAGTGATGTTTTTCTTCTTTTAGTTTAAGAACTATATCTCACCATAAGTGATATTTTACAACACACCACATTACCCCATGTGAGTGGTGATTTGTATGTATAGTCTAGATCTATATCACTTATATTAATGTTTAGAAGTTCATAATACATGGTGAACTAAAACATTTATGGAAGGTTTTTAGAATCATTCAAAATAACTTTAAAAGTTGGTTAAATGTTGTAAAAATATTTTAGTACACTTTGGTTTCGAAACCTACATGCTTGGTTTCGAAACCAAAACTCATCTGGAGTCAAAAAAGTAGTTTAGTAACTATTGGTTTCGAAACCAAAAACCTCCTAACATCATTTTTCAGCTTTGGTTTCGAAACCAACATTTTTGTTTCAAATCAACTTTTGGTCACAGTACAACAGGTCACAGTTTTCATTAAAAGTGTGGTTTTCTAACAGCATTCGTCCAAACACTAATTTTAAGGGGTTTTGACATCTTTTACCATTCCGTACTTTCTTGTATGATTAAATATGAACTAACCACCTATGGTATTGAGTTTTCTAAGTCACTTACCATCCTAAGATGAGTTCCGGTGGTGAGTTGAGCTTCTTGGAGTATTTTCTTCACAGGGAACCGAACCACGACTCTCTAACTCTAACTCAAGTTACACTGACCTTCTTGAGATACATTTGACACAAAATTTGACAAATATGATATGAGTAAACTCATGGACCTGACAAAAAGATCATCAGCCTCCAGATCGTCAATCATGGAAATCTCATTATAGGTGATTAATCAAGCGGTTAATTAGGGATTCCATTACTTAATCAATATGATTAAAAACAAATTCCATAGCATCTGGTTGTTTAAAACTAAAGGTGATTGATGAGTAGATCCCTCAATGAGTGCTTTCTCACAATTTCTTACATGGTCTTGAACCTGCATAGCCAACGAGCACAAATCCTTATAAGAGTTTGAACCCAGAGCTTCGAGTGCCATCTCAAGAGAAGTAATGGCTATGTTGTACTCATATTCACAAAGTCGCGGCAAAGACTTTCACTGCCGCAACCACCATCATCGTCACAACCACCTCATCACCGCCTCAGTCTCCACCATCACCACTGAGAGAGAGAAAGAGAGAGAGGGAGAGAGAGAGAGAGATCAGCATAGAGAAGAGGGGAAATATATGAGATAGAGAGAAGAGAATAAGAAAGAAATGGAGAAAGATCTGATTAGAAGAAAAAAAAGAAAGGGGAAAGAGAGAAAAGAAGGAAAAGAGAGGATAGAGAGAGAAGGGGGGAATATGAAAGAGAGAGAGAGAAAGAAGAAAAAAAGAGAGAAAGAGGTAGAAGAGAGAAAAAGAAAAAAATCAACATAAAAATGTGTGCAAAAATATTTTTGCAGGAATAATGCAAAATCATATTTCACAGATGATTTAGCGTAGATCTATGCAAATATGTTTCACATAATGATTTAGCATATGCAAAAATATTTTTGTACAACTATGCAAAAATATTTTTGCATAAATTTCACGAATTTGTCTTTTTCAAAACCATTCTTGACTGGTTTAGTTTTGAAAATCTCAAAAAATGTTTTCCAAATAGATGAATTTTGTCAAAATCTAAATTTTAATTTAAGAGATATACTATTTTGAAGTTTAAAAATAAGAAAGATAACTAACTTTCTCTCTTATACAGCTGTACAAGTTAGAAAAAGACAAAAAAGTAATTGAGAAATATAATAAGGGTAAAGTAGGAACATTAAAAAGAAAGGAATGGACTAAATAGGTTTAGAAAAGTTTGAAAATGGACTAAACTGATTCAAAAACTTTAAAAAAGGTATTTCAGACTTATTGAAAATCTTGTGTACTAAATGGATTAAAAAATTATATATTGGATGTTTTGGTTATTATACTTTTAATTTATTAGCTGGGATAACATTAGATGGAACCGATTTAAATCAGCATTAGATCATTCCATGCTGATGTGATAGGCAGGTGTAAATAGAGTGGAAGAATAAAGCACAGTTATGTTTTAAAGAATGGAGAGGGAGTTAAAAGCTTAGTAACCAGAACTGTGGTATAGAGATGACACTCCCGCTCTTCTGTTCCAAATCATACTCCGACGTTCCTACTCCAAAAGTAATCCAAAATAACCCCCCACCTCCTCCCCTCACCCCCCAAACCGGTCCTCATCCTTAAACTTGCCCTAACACCATGAATATTTACAGTTCAAAATGAACCGTTTAGAGTTGATTTGCTGCTATAATCAATTAACTACACCTTTTTAATTTTCAACTTTTAATAAAAACAAAATTACAACGAAAAAAAAGCAAATAAAGATTAAAAGTAAGAAAATACTTAATAAGTTAAAAATTTGCATGTCTTCCAATAGAAGCAAGGTAGGAAAGCTGAATGTTGTATGCCTCTTTAAGCACTGCCAAAACTTGAGCCATTGTTGGCCTCTGTGCTGCATCTCTCTCTACAGACCTTGAAGCCACAGATGTTGTCTTTCTCATACTCTCCAAATCATAACTTCCTTTTAAGCTCTCATCAGCTTTGTATCTTAAAACCCCTAAAAATCAGGGAACCAAAACTCCCACCGCCGTTTCTGATCTATTTCATAGTTTTCAGTCGATTTTCATCGTCGTCTTGATTTTCTTGAACATTAAACACATAATCACGATTGAAACTAAGATATATATGGTGGATTCTTGAAGGAAAATGATGAAGAAGAAGGTTTAAAGATGAAGATTTTGTCAAGAGCAAAAAAGAAAATCGAAGATAAAGAAGATTCATAAACCAAAATTGAGTTTGGTTTGAAATACTTGTTAAGCAAACACAGATTTGTAAGTTTGATTTAGTTTTGATTAAAGTTAAAAATCTTGTTGAGATACTTATTATTTTCGGATTTTTCTTACAGAGATTCAACATAGATCTATGCAATATGCAAAAATATTTTTTCATGAACGAATTGAATACTACATGTCTCACAGATGATTTGGCATAAATTTATGCAAAAATACTTTTGCATGAATAGGCAACATCATGTTTCACATATGATTTAGCATAAATCTACGCAAAAATATTTTTGCATAAATAAGTTATTGCATGTTTTTTCGCCTGAAACAAATCTCTTGCAAGTTTCAACCTTAGTTCGTTTCTTCAACTGAACCGCGGAGATCAACAAAAAAATCGACTTGATTGAAATGGAATCCAAAAGCATACAAAATATTTGAACAAAATTTTAGATTTGAACTTTAAAACAGAATCGCATGTAACAAAAAAAAATTTACTCAAATCTGAAGTGAATCTCAAAATAAATAAAAAATTATTTTTAGTATTTAAATCATCCACCACAGATATCTAATTTCTTCAACCTATACAAACTAGAACATATTGAATCTGATAAAACGAGATTTCTCTATAACAAAATTGCAGGAAGCTAGAGAGAAAGTATTTTAGAGAGAGAAAGTGTTTTGGAGAGAGAAAGAGTCCCTAGTAAGACTGAACGCAACTGCTTCTTCTTCACGAAAATAAAATAAAAACGGAAAAAGGAAGAAGAAAAAAAAAGCCATAAACTTAAAAAGGGTAAACCAGGTATTTTGAAAAATTCAAAAACCAAATGTTTGAACAAATTAGACTAAACGGATTTAAAACTCTTTAAAATGGACTAAACAGGCTCAAAACCTAATAAAAAAGATATTTCAGCCTTTTTGAAAATCTTGTGGACTAAATGGATTTAAAAAGCTATATAATGGGTTCTTTGGCTATTTTTCTAATTTTATTATTTTTAGAAACTTTTTTTAAGTATTTTATTTTTCAAAAACTTCTTTATTTCGTGTGGAAATTTTTTTTTTATATATTGGGCCAGGTATTTATAATGTAGGTCTTTTTAACCCATACTTAAGAGAGAGGATTTTGTTAACCCAAGGTTTCATCTTTACAGATTATCTTATCCTAAAATCATCTTGTTCTAACCAATCAAAAAATCACAAAATCAACAAATTTTGTGTATAAATTAACCTAATTTACATGCGATTCAATACTTGAAAGTGATTGAATTCCTAGCCCCACGATCCTTCCTCCATAATACTGCATCCAAATGTACACGCCGTCCGTATTACACGAACTTGATTGAACTTCTACCATTACTACCACAAACCTATGATCAAGAAAAATAAGCATATATTACAGGAATATATATATATAAACTTACAAATAAAATGAACCCAAAATCAGATGTAGCAAAGAGTGAAGTGTAACAAAATTTATCGGGTATTGCCAGTTCATCCCATCTGATATTTACTTATAAGTACGTGCTATTGTCAATTAAACTACAATGTTGATGGCACTTACTCTTATGTCATGTTTAGAATCATATTCCCTTGTTTTGTGTTTGGTTCAACCAGGAATAAGAATAGGATTCCTGTCACATTCCTATTCCAGTGTTTGGTTCATGCAGGAATAGGAATCTAAAAAAAGCTAATTTTTCTCTTTTACCCTTCTAAATGTGTACTTCTAAAAACAAACATATAAACAAAAATATCACAAGGGTGATATAAGTCGTTTTTCATAACTCATATTCGTTGGCTTATTTACCCAACTCATACTTGTTGGTTTATTTACCCAAAAAATTATGGAGCTAGATTGGAAGCCATACTCGTTGGATGATTCATATAGACATGATTTTTATTCTTATTTGCTTTATAACGCATTTAAAAATAAAAATCTACTAATTAAATGAATTCAAAACACCAGCAATCTCTATAGTAGGGGTGGGACTTGGGTTGGGTCAACCCGACCAACCCGAACCCGACCAAGTATTTGGGCAAGCGTGGGCAAAAGTTGTTGGGCATTTGGAAAACTATGGGCATCATTTTGCCAACCCAAAGTTGAATTTGGGCAAGCGTGGGCAGAAATAATTGTTAATCCGGACAACCCGCCCAACCCGAGAAACTTATATATAGATAAATATATAAAGATTTTAATTAATTTCTAACATGTGAGAATATTTTGAAAGATAGAAATAGATAAATATATTGAACTAGCAATATAGAGTTGAGGTATTAAGACTAAAAAAAAACTTTCCTCGTGTCTCATTTTATGTAAAGTTAAAAAGATTTTTGTCACTTAATAAATAAAACTCGAAAGATTTTAAAATCATTATTAATTTATTTATTACGTGAGCAGATCAATTGCTAGCTTGTTTATCTTTTGAAACCATGAAGGATATTTTGTATAATTAAATTTGTTATCTTTTTGTTATTATTTTTGGTATTAATAAGCTCATCTAATTACCTAAATTTATTAAAAATTCGACAACCCGAAGAACCCGAGAAACTTACACGGGCCATGTGTAGTGGCCAGATTCCGCTATCAGGCCCAGTGGCCTGCCGACCGAAAGGGTTGTACATTTTACCAGGCCCAGGAGCCCATTAGCCTAAGATCAATTCTATGGTCCATACGCCAAGGGCAGATAAGGATTGACTAAATTCAAACTGGGAGTTCAGTCCACGCAGGACTCCATAACCGTCATCATATCCTCCTGAGGATATTGACTAATTCAAACTGGGAGTTCAGTCCACGCAGGATTCCCTAACTGTCGTCATATCCTCCTGAGGATATTGACTAATTCAAGTAAGAAGCTCAGTCTTCACGAAACCCCATAACCGCCAAAATATCTTCCTGAGATAGGGGAAATTATCCCGAAGTTCAGGGCAACTGAACTGGATTCCCTTCCTATAAAGGGGAACATGGGGGCTCTCTCAAGGGGATCTACGGACTCTCTAAAGAAAAACTCTCTGCAACTAAAAAAAGCACTCACGATCTATCGCACAGCCAATCTCCTCTGGAGGGAGATTACATCATCAAGTAAGAGACTCAACGACTAAGGTCTCATCTCCAACCACCCTCAGCCATGATCTACCAGAATAGGTGATTCAGTTCCGTTCTTTTCCTTTAATTTTCCGATTAATTTATTCTTCCAAACAAAACTGACTTGACCGTCGGAGACCCTTAGGCCGGCACCACCCCGGCGCCAAGGAATCTTCACGATCGTTCTATTTTTCCTCCTATGCAGATTGTCGGTGCCCTGATCTAAAATCATTTGTGGAATTTACGGTCTACAATTTGGCGCCCACCGTGGGGCCTCGGCAATCATAATCCGGGGAAGAAATCTAACAGCACGAATCGATCGACCAAACTCACAACCCGATTATGGCTGGACAGTTGGAAGAAGGTGAAGTTGATGTCAACGCGCAACCCAACACCCACATGGCTCAACCAGCGGATCCTACCATTGCGAGGTTGCTCGTCCTTAAAGCAGAAAACGCAGCCATGAGAGAAGAAAATCAAGCACTACGTGAAAGACTAGGCTCACCATTGGCTCTAACCACTCCATAATCGAGGCAATCCCAAGTCCGATTCAGAGAACCAGTAAATCCAATGCAACCGCTGGATCGAACTCACGTTGAACCATCCGTACAACGGCAAGAGCAATCCATCACCGGCGGAGAAACTCAGACGACAGACGCGGACCCCAGAACAAGAAGCATTATTGTTGATCCCGCTCGACGGTCGACACCAAACGATCAGCCGAACCCCATTCTAGAGAGCGGCGAGGTCATTTTCGGTCGACATCCACAGTCGACCGCGTTCCAGCCGGTTGCGGTAGATCATGACCAATGGGTCTCTACTCATACGTCGACTGGAGGAATGCACGACCGCGACGTAGCCTTAAGGCTGGCACAGATGGAAGCCCTCATCAGCAGGATCCCAGGCGTCCCTGCTCCGATCAAAAAGAGCCTGCCAAGTAGCTACGCCGACTCACCTTTCGTCGACGAAATCGCACTAATCGAAATGCCCAGGAAGTTCAGTCTACCGAACATGAAGCTCTACGATGGAACAACGGATCCAGATGACCACATAGCACAGTATAAACAACGGATGTTTACTGCCGCGATTCCAAGAGACCAAGCCGAAGCATGCATGTGTAAGGGGTTCGGATCTAGCCTGATAGGCCCGGCCCTGCAATGGTATACAAATCTACTTAATAATTCTATTTCTTCTTTTGCTCAACTCACGGATGTTTTTGTCGAGCATTTCGCTAGCAGCAGGAAACTGGAGAAACATTCGGACGACCTTTACCGAATCAAGCAGAAAAGGGGAGAAAGACTCCGAGACTACGTAGGGCGATTCAACAGAGAGAAAGTTTCCATCCCTTCTTGCAATATTGACACTGCCATCACTGCCTTCAGAAAAGGCCTGCTCACAGACTCCGACCTATACAAGGAGTTAACCAAGTACCCATGCAGAACGATGGAAGATGTGCTGGCCAAGGCATGGGCCCAAATAAAGTGGGAGGAAGACGAAGCAAACAGGTCTTACGGTAGGACCGGTGACGACAGCAGAAACAGCAGAAAAGACGACAAAGCGGTTACCAGGAACAATAGTTATCGCTTCGAACCATATTCTGATGATAGGAGACGAAGAACAGAAACAAGAGAGTATGGTCGACCGTCCGGAAGACAGCAAGACCGCGGAAACAGACATCCAATCCCGCCCTACAACTTGAACATAGAGCCGGAACAGGTCGTTTCGGTAATGAAAGGGATGGGAAGTTCCGTTAGATGGCCGGAAAAGTATAAATTTGCAAACGACAAGAGAGATACTAGCAAGTGGTGCGAATTCCATGGGGACCATGGCCATAACACAGCCGACTGTATCGCCTTGAGGCTGGAAGTTGCAGAGCTCCTAAAAAGGGGCCACCTCAGAGACTTTCTGTCAGACAAAGCTCGAGCTACAACTGCGGTCAGAGACGAAAGCCAAGCTGAGAAGAGAAATGGATCGCCTCCTGAACCTCCACAGCCAAGGAAGACCATCAATGTGATCACCGGAGGATCTGAGGTTAGTGGAGTCACTTATTCAGCCGCCAAGCGACATGCCAGAGGGGCAGTCCGCCCGGAAGCTCACGTCAGACGACCAACTCCGCTCGCATATGACCAAACTTTGAGCTTTGTAGACTCCGAAGCAGCCGAACTAATCAACCCTCATCACGACGCACTGGTGATCTCTATCCTTATAGCTAACTGTCTTATCAAAAGAGTTCTCGTGGATAACGGGAGCTCCGCTAATGTTTTGTTTCTGAGTGCTCTTAGGGAAATGGGGATCGACGAGTCTCAGACCGTTAAACGAACAACGGTCCTCATTGGCTTCAGTGGAGAGCAGAAGCACACCATTGGGGAGATCACACTCCCAGTCTACGCCGAAGGGGTCAACTTGAACGTAAAGTTCTTGGTGGTCGACAGTCCTTCAGCCTACAATGTTATCCTCGGACGTCCATGGATACACGAGCTGCGCGCCGTCCCTTCTACCTATCATCAAGTTATCCGCTTCCCGACTCAATGGGGTGTAAGAGAGATTAAAGGAACTCAGCAAACGTCGAGGGAGTGTTATTCCAGTAGCTTGAAAGGAAAGCCGGCAACAGCATAGCAACTACAGCAGCAGTCGACAGTCGACTGCAAGACCGAACCCCAGGAGGAGGAGCTCGACGAGGTGCAGATTCATCCAGACAATGAAGATCGCACGGTGAGGATTGGGAGTAGGCTGGATCCAGTAATCCGGTCACAATTAATCGACTTCCTGAAACAGAACTACGACTGCTTCGCCTGGTCCCACGCTGACATGACAGGAATCGACCAAAGCGTTATTACACACCAATTACACGTTGATCCATCCTACACACCCGTTAAACAAAAGAGAAGAAAATTTGCACCAGAGCGCAACCGCATCATCAACGAAGAGATCCAGAAGTTGGTTGACATAGGCTCAGTCAGAGAAGTCAAGTATCCAGATTGGCTAGCCAATGTCGTCGTTGTCAAGAAGAAAAATGGAAAGTGGAGAGTCTGTATCGACTTTACAGACCTAAACAAGGCATGCCCGAAGGATTCCTTTCCCCTTCCACACATTGATATGATGGTCGATGCAACTGCAGGGCACGAGTTGCTCAGTTTTATGGACGCATACTCAGGCTACAACCAGATCCTAATGCACGCGGACGACCAAGAAAAGACTGCGTTCGTGACTGAAAGAGGGACTTTCTGTTACAAAGTCATGCCATTCGGATTGAAGAATGCGGGAGCAACCTACCAGAGACTCGTTAACAGAATGTTCTCCAGTATGTTAGGAACGACAATGGAGGTCTACATCGACGACATGCTCGTCAAATCAATCGTGGCAGACCAGCACCTTGACCACTTACACCAGGCCTTCGAGGTACTTAGAAAATACAATATGAAACTTAACCCTACTAAATGCTCCTTTGGTGTTTCTTCAGGGAAATTTCTTGGATATCTTGTCACGCAAAGAGGGATCGAAGCCCATCCTGAGCAGATCCGGTCCATCAGAGCTATTCAGTCACCTAGGAACGTCAAGGAAGTCCAGAGACTGACCGGAAGAATAGCTGCCCTCAGTAGGTTCATTTCTAAGGGTTCAGAGAAGTGCCAACCGTTCTTCTCCATCCTACGCAAGTCGAAAGATTTCGAGTGGACACAGCAATGCGAGGAAGCATTGCAGCAGTTGAAGTACTACCTATCTTCACCTCCGCTCCTCTCGAAACCAAAGGAGGGAGAAACACTTTATTTATATTTGGCCATATCGGATTCGGCGGTCAGCGCAGTACTAGTAAGGGAAGAAGACAAGAAACAGTTCCCGGTCTACTACGTCAGCAAAAGTCTACTCGACGCAGAGACACGGTACAGTCAGCTTGAGAAGCTAGCGCTGGCACTAGTGACGGCAGCAAGAAAGCTACGACCTTATTTTCAAAGTCATAGCATCACAGTCCTCACAACCTACCCCTTGCGGAGCATACTCCATAAGCCAGAGTTATCGGGTCGACTAACAAAGTGGGCGGTTGAGCTCAGCGAACACGACATCAGTTACCAGCCTCGCAATGCGATCAAGTCGTAGGCCCTGGCTGATTTTATTGCAGATTTCACACCTAACGTCATGGAGCAAGCGGAGAAAGAACTGTTATGCCTACAGCCATACGGCACGGGAGAGTGGAAACTTTCGGTCGACGGGTCGAGCAACGCAAAAGGATGTGGTCTAGGAATAGTGCTCATTTCACCGGAAGGCAACGTCATTCAACGGACTATTCGGTGTGGATTCAAAGCAACAAACAACGAAGCGGAATACGAGGTACTCATCGCCAGTCTAGGTCTCGTGAAAGATGTAGGAGTTCGGCAGATAACGATCCACTCAGACTCTCAACTAGTAGTCAATCAGCTGCAAGGAACCTATCAAGCTAAGGATACTAAGATGGCGGCCTACCTTACACAGGTAAAAGAATTGCTTTCGGCATTTAATAAATTTACAGTCGTGCAGGTGCC
>MVGT01004368.1:74641-88641 GCA_002174775.1 Macleaya cordata
AAAAAATTATGCCGGTATGGTAGGTTGGTGTCCATCTCTCCATTCATTCAAGTGATACCGTTGGCCTCTATATGGGGCAAGAAATCCTTCACTATTAGGATATCCAGCATCAACGAGATAGTAGCAACCTAATACACGCAAATGATACCCTGTATTAGGAGAGACATGATTAACATAATCATTCCCCAAATAAGACTAGTGAAAGAATGAAATTAAATTACCATGAGGGACTTTCAACCCATTTCTTCTACTCACACATCCCTAAGAATACGAGAATCAGCAGTAGATCCCTCCCAACCCGCTAGAACATAGATGAATTGCATATCTTGAGAACAAACTCCTAAGACATTGGTAGCAATATCACTTTTTCGTGTATGGTACCGAGGTTTGTCCTCTTCTGGAACCTTGATTCTTATATACGTCCCATCTAATGCCCCCAAACAGTTTTACATCAATGATGGTATGTAAGACAGTGTAAATCTTTTAATTAATCTTAAAACACAACCTCAAAATTTTAATGGAAAGAAAATTATGTACCTTAAACCACCTCCACTTGACATCAGTTGAGTTCTCAGAGACTGCTTCAGGTTTTTTAAGCAAATGTGATTGTAAAAGTATAACCTCATTTAACACAATGTTGAAACATCTGCTAATTATCTCTCTAGAAAGCATAAACCTTGTTTGTATAACTCTATTTTTCATGTGGTGTGTAAGTATATGCACGAACATTGCAACCATCTCCTCTTCGGAAACATGTCGTGTATCCTTTACTCTCCCAATAGTCCGCAACATGGAACACAATTTGATAAATGTGTGCCTGTCTCTTTGCATTTCATATCACTATGCCAAACCATTCTATACATATTGTCTTTCCGTGCATCAACTATTAAGGAGGGAGTTGATCTTAAGATGTGATTCCTGTAGTGGTATTCATCTTGTAAAAGCATGTAGACATAAAATTGTACTACAACATGTAGTATAGACCTCAAACTCTCAAGCACGATAATAATTTTTTCTTCCTTGATAACATTAGACGAGCCATAACTATATATCAAGCATATGTACCATATGTCAGAGGCTTAAGTTTAATATAAAATTCTGACCATAAAAAAATATAAAGCATAATTTATCTAACATTAGGCCAGCTTATTAATAGGTTNGGGAAATGCATGCAACGATTGACAACGATATGGTTGAAGATGACGAGTCAACCCGCCGAGTTAACTCACCGAGTTAGGGTATGTTTTAGAGAAGAGAACAGTTTTGTTTCTTATTTTATTGGGCTAGTTGGTCCTTAATTAAGCCTCATTATTAAGGTTTCGTTTCTTATTTCCGAGTGGGATATGGGCATTGGGTCGAATCCACGAGTGGACTCATCGTTTTTTCATGTATTTAATTTAAGGAGATCGTCCAATACATCCATTATGAGTTTAATTCAGTTTGTTTAGTCCACCAAATTTTATATGAGTCTATTTAGTCTAAAAATAAAATTTGGACAGCTCTGCCCTTTAACTAATCAGTTATGAAAATCAAAATTTGACCGAATAAGAGGGAGAACCAAAAATTAATAAAAAATTATTTTTAGATCTGAGTTTTAGGGGAAATAGGTCGGGTAATTTTTCAGATCTGGGTTAAATCCCCACTACTGCAACAACATACCACCATCGCCACTGCTACACCAGTCGTCGCTGCAAATAAAGGATCTACGTTGCTCGATCACTCCGGTGAGCCTGAATCTGAAAATTGGTTATAGAAATCGATTTCAACCGTCCAGCAATCTCCGTAACCATTCTGACACAAAATCATCATCTATAAAAAAAAGTGAAGGTCCAAATACGCCCTACGGTTAATGAATTTAACTGTATGTCTATGTGACTATAGTTAATGATCACACTATCACCTAATTAAAATTTAAGTGGTGATAAAGAGTAAAGCAAAAAATCTCTAGCAAGAGTATTGATTTATTCGATTCTTAATATACGGAATTAAGAACAAGAATCGAATATTACAATCTCACAACAAGTATAAAAATATACACAAGAGATTTTGTTAACGAGGAAAACCAAAATTGGGAATGGGACCTAGTCCAGGAAAAATTCAGTAAGAGTTATTGAAAACTTACAACCCGATTTACAACTCGATGAACATGATTTACGACTCCCTCTATGCTCCGATCAACTATGGTGTACAGTTCTTCCACAAATTCGAACTCCATGGATTTGCCTCTTAGTTGATTATCAATTCTCACGCATACAACTTGGAGTCCGCCAAGCCAACGTGAATGAGCTGCGCATATAATCTGAATCCACGAACCAACGCCTCCCACAAAATGATGCGTCTCTGACTTGAACTCTCCAAGTCCCGCACCTTGAACCAATACTCGACTCCACAAGTATCTCACCACGAACTTGAATCTTCAAGCTTAACCACTGAAATCCACCGAAAAACCTAAACTAAGATTTTGACTAAGATGGGAAGGATTTAGTCATTTTCAACAAGTTAAAAAATTAAGAATATGAATTATGCTCACCAATAACTTGTTAGGAGCTGGGGTGAATGGTTGATGAAAATAGTTCAAACTCACTCTATTTATAATGGTGTTTTTAGATCTAGATCTAGTACATCCCATGTGATGAATAGTTTATTCATTTTCTAGATCTAGATCTAGAACACACCAAGTATAATAAGTGGTGTTTCTAGATAAAAAATACACCATGTATGGTGGTGTTTCTTTTTTATTTAAAATTACATCACACAATGACTAATGAGTGATGTTTTTCTTCTTTTAGTTTAAGAACTATATTTCACCATAAGTGATATTTTACAACACACCACATTACCCCATGTGAGTGGTGATTTGTATGTGTAGTCTAGATCTATATCACTTATATTAATGTTTAAAGTTCATAATACATGGTGAACTAAAACATTTATGGAAGGTTTTTAGAATCATTCAAAATAACTTTAAAAGATGGTTAAATGTTGTAAAAACATTTTAGTACACTTTGGTTTCGAAACCTACATGCCTGGTTTCGAAACCAAAACTCATCTAGAGTTGAAATAGCAGTTTAGTAACTTTGGTTTCGAAACTAACATGCCAAAAACCTCCTAACATCATTTTTCAGCTTTGGTTTCGAAACCAACATTTTTATTTCAAAATAACTTTTGGTCACAGTACAACAGGTCACAGTTTCCCTTAAAAGTGAGGTTTTCTAACAGCATTCGTCCAAACACTAATTTTAAGGGGTTTTGACATATTTTACTATTCCGTACTTTCTCATATGATTCAATATGAACTAACCACCTATGGTATTGAGTTTTCTAAGACACTTACCATCCTAAGATGAGTTCCGGTGGTAAGTTGAGCTTCTTGGAGTGTTTTCTTCGCAGTGAACCGAACTACGACTCTCTAACTCTAACTCAAGTTACACTAACCTTCTTGAGATACATTTGACATGAAATTCGATAAATATGATATGAGTAAACTCATGGACCTGACAAAAAGATCATCAGCCTCCAGATCGTTAATCATGGAAATCTCATTATAGGTGATTAATCAAGCAGTTAATTAGGGATTCCATTACTTAATCAATATGATTAAAAACAAATTCCATAGCATCTGGTTGTTTAAAACTAAAGGTGATTGATGAGTAAATCCCTCAATGAGTGCTTTCTCACAATTTCTTGCATGGTCTTGAACCTGCATAGCCAACGAGCACAAATCCTTATAAGAGTTTGAACCCAAAGCTTCGAGTGCCATCTCAAGAGAAGTAATGGCTATGTTGTACTCATATTCACAACGTCGTTGCAAAGACTTCCACTGCCGCAACCACCATCATCGTCACAACCACCTCATCACCGCCTCAGTCTCCACCATCACCACCGAGAGAGAGACAGAGGGAGAGAGAGAGAGATCGACATAGAGAATAGGGGAAATATAGGAGATAGAGAGAAGAGAATAAGAAAGAAATGGAGAAAGATCTGATTAGAAGAAAAAAAAGAAAGGGGAAAGAGAGAAAAGAAGGAAAATAAAGGATAGAGAGAGAAGAGGGGAATGTGAAAGAGAGAGAGAGAGAGAGAGAAAGAAAAGAAAGGAAAGAGAAAGAAGAAAAAAGAAAGAAAGAGATAGAAGAGAGAAGAAGAAAAAATTCAACATAAAAATGTATGCAAAAATATTTTTGCAGGAACTATGCAAAATCATATTTCACAGATGATTTAGCATAGAACTATGCAAAAATGTTTCACATAATGATTTAGCATATGCAAAAATATTTTTGTAGATCTATGCAAAAATATTTTTGTATAAATTTCACGAATTTTTTTTTTCAAAACCATTCTTGACTGGTTTAGTTTTGAAAATCTCAAAAAATGCTTTCCAAATATATGAATTTCGTCAAAATCTAAATTTTAATTTAAGAGATATATTATTTTAAGTTTAAAAATAAAAAAGATAACTAACTTTCTCTCTTATACAGCTGTACAAGTTAGAAAAAGACAAAAAAGTAATTGAGAAATATAATAAGGGTAAAGCAGGAACATTAAAAAGGAAGGAATGGACTAAATAGATTTAAAAAAGTTTGAAAAGGACTAAACTGATTCAAAAACTTTAAAAAAGGTATTTCAGACTTATTGAAAATCGTGTGTACTAAATGGATTAAAAAATTATATATTGGATGTTTTGGTTATTATCCTTTTAATTTATTAGTTGGGATAACGTTAGATGGAACCGATTTAAATCAGCCTTAGATCATTCTATGCTGACGTGATAGGCAGGTGTAAATAGAGTGGAAGAATAAAGTACAGTTATGTTCTAAAGAATGGAGAGGGAGTTAAAAGCTTAGTAACCGAAACTGCGGTATAGAGATGACACTCCCGCTCTTCTATTCCAAATCTAACACCATGAATATTTACAGTTCAAAATGAACAGTTTAGAGTTGATTTGCTGTTGTAATCAATTAACTACACCTTTTTAATTTTTAACTTTCAATAAAAACAAAATTAAAACGAAAAAAAAACAAATAAAGACTAAAAGTAAGAAAATATTTATAAGTAAAAAATTTGCATGTCCTCCAATAGAAGCAAGGTAGGAAAGTTGAATGTTGTATGCATCTTTAAGCATTGCCAAAACTTGAGCCATTGTGCTGCATCTCTCTCTACAGACCTTGAAGCCACAGATGTTGTCTTTCTCATACTCTCCAAATCATAACTTCCTTTCAAGCTCTCATCAGCTTTGTATCTTAAAACCCCTAAAAATCAGGGAACCAAAACTCCCACCACCGTTTCTGATCTATTTCATAGTTTTCAGTCGATTTTCATCGTCGTCTTGATTTTCTTGAACATTAAACACATAATCACCATTGAAACTAAGATATAGATGGTGGATTTTTGAAGGAAAATGAAGAAGAAGAAGGTTTAAAGTTGAAGATTTTTCCAATATAGCAAAAAAGAAAATCGAAGATGAAGAAGATTCATAAACCAAAATTGAGTTTGGTTTGAAATACTAGTTAAGCAAACACAGAGATTCAACATAGATCTATACAAAAATATTTTTGCATGAACGAATTGAATACTGCATGTCTCACAGATGATTTGGCATAAATCTATGCAAGAATGCTTTTGCATGAATAGGCAACATCATGTTTCACATATGATTTAGCATAAATCTACGCAAAAATATTTTTACATAAATAAGTTTTTGCATGTTTTTTCACCTGAAACAAATCTCTTGCAAGTTTCAATCTTAGTTCATTTCTTCAACTGAACCGCGGAGATCAACAAAAAAATTGACTTGATTGAAATGGAATCCAAAAGCATACAAAATATTCGAACAAAATTTTAGATTTTAACTTTAAAACAGAATCACATGTAACAAAAAAAAATTTACTCAAATCTGAAGTGAATCTCAAAATAAACAAAAAATTATTTTTAGTATTTAAATCATCCACCACAGATATCTAATTTCTTCAACCTATACAGATTAGATCATATTGAATCTGATAAAACGAGATTTCTCTATAACAAAATCGCAGGAAGCTAGAGAGAGAAAGTGTTTTGGAGAGAGAAAGAGTCCCCACTAAGACTGAACGCAACTGCTTCTTCTTCACGAAAAAAAAATAAAAACGAAAAAAGGAAGAAGAAAAAAAGGAAAGCCATAAACTTAAAAAGGGTAAACCAGGTATTTTAAAAAATTCAAAAACAAACGTTTGAACAAATTAGACTAAACGGATTTAAAACTCTTTAAAATGGACTAAACAGGCTCAAAACCTAATAAAAAAGATATTTCAGCCTTTTTGAAAATCTTGTGGACTAAATGGATTTAAAAAGCTATATAATGGGTTCTTTGGCCATTTTTCTAATTTTATTAGTTTTTAGAAACTTTTTTTAAGTATTTTATTTTTCAAAAACTTCTTTATTTCGTGTGGAAAATTTTTTTATATATTGGGCCAGGTATTTATAATGTAGGTCTTTTTAACCCACACTTAAGAGAGAGGATTTTGTTAACCCAAGGTTTAATCTTTACAGATTATCTTATCCTAAAATCATCTTGTTCTAACCAATCAAAAAATCACAAATTCAACAAATTTTGTGTATAAATTAACCTAATTTACATGCGATTCAATACTTGAAAGTGATTGAATTCCTAGCCCCACGATCCTTCCTCCATAGTACTGCATCCAAATGTACACGCCGTCCGTATTACACGAACTTGATTGAACTTCTACCATTACTACCACAAACCTATGATCAAGAAAAATAAGCATATATTAGATGATTTACAGGAATATATATATATAAACTTACAAATAAAATGAACCCAAAATCAGATGTAGCAAAGAGTGAAGTGTAACAAAATTTATCGGGAATTGCCAGTTCATCCCATCTGATATTTACTTATAAGTACTTGCTATTGTCAATTAGACTACAATGTTGATGGCACTTACTCTTATGCCATGTTTGGATCGCAGGAACGGAATCACATTCCTGGAATGTTATTCCTGGGAATCATATTCCGTTGTTTTGTGTTTGGTTCAACCAGGAATAGGAATAGGATTCCTGTCACATTCCTATTCCAGTGTTTGGTTCATGCAGGAATAGGAATCTAAAAAAAGCTAATTTTTCTCTTTTACCCTTCTAAATGTGTACTTCTAAAAACAAGCATATAAACAAAAAATCATCACAAGGGTGATATAAGTCATTTTTCATAACTCATATTCGTTGGCTTATTTACCCAACTCATACTTGTTGGTTTATTTACCCAAAAAATTATGGAGCTAGATTGGAAGTCATACTCGTTGGATGATTCATATAGACATGATTTTTATTCTTATTTGCTTTATAACGCATTTAAAAATAAAAATCTACTAATTAAATGAATTCAAAACACCAACAATCTCTATAGTGCTTAGGACCAACCAACATATAATATACGCATGTGGTCTATAAAAGTGGAGAGGTTGCAAGAGCAATATAAATCAAGGAGTTATAAAAGAATAAGAAGGAACTTAATCAAATTATGCAAAAACAATAAACAAGAATCATGTAACTTACTAATTCTCTACTTTAAAATTTATTGAACCTTAAATAGCATCCTTCATATTAAGTCCAAAAGTTACTAAAAAATGTAAATATATAGTTTTAGCACCAAGGTGCTCAAAAAAGAAATAAAATTTTGTCCACTATAAATAACACCATTTATTTCATAAAATCTAAATATAGTAAAATGCTACATCTAGATGTTAGTCCTGATGATTAATGAGCTTATAAACCCAAAACAAACGTATTTCGGGTTTATGCGCTAAGAAGAGAGCGCATTTGGAAGAGTCACTGTTGATGATATTAGCTGCATTTAACATCTGATTAACATTCAAGGCATCCAATTTGGTTAGTTCTTCTACCACTCTTGTTGCAGTATCATTTTCTTGGTTATGAGTAAGAGATGTAGCCATTTTATCCATGAGGCCCATTGTTCCATCAACAAATTTGTTAAATGCACCTGCTATGTTTCCCATACTTGATACAAATCCATCGGACTGACGACGACGCTTCTTTTTACCAGATTCTGTGACCTTTGTTGTGGAATTAGCATGGGAAGATGCTTGCTCATTAGTAAGTATTGCATCAGTATCATTATCCCCGTCAAAAAAACCATCAAGGCCATCAAGACCATCACCATCCAAGTTGAAATTGTCATTTGCATCAGCCTCAATTTCTTCTTCCTTGTCAGCTGAGTCCCTGCATCCTTCTCATTTGCCCTATCCTGTAAGAATATGTCGCACAAAGTTTCGTAATGGGGGAATGGTTTCTTTCTGAGCCCCCTGGCATGTGGATGAGTCTACAAAAAATAAGGATAATATTAATAAAACACCAAATAATACCAAAATATGATGAATTAAATTCAACATAAAAAACAAACATGCTTACCTTCACCCAATCATCAAAAACACTTTTCTCATAATTAACAAATTTTTCTACATCATCCCAAGCAAACCCACTTCCATTTGAAAACATTTCTACTATTACAAATGTATGTCTTTTTAATGTTTTAATACATGACTCAATGTGTGGTATTGCTTTAAGTCCACAATTTGGCAATTTTTCTTCCATCATATTTTCTAATTGTTGTAGATATCTAGTTCGAAAACCTGTATCTACTTTCCAGTGCCCACTAACAGCAAGTTCAGAAAGAGCCTCAACTAATTTAGCATCTTCTTTAGTTGTCCATTGATGTTTGGTAGCTTTACCACGCCCTTCAGAATCCATCCTAATGCATAAGAAGCACCGCACTTTAATGACAATTAATATTCAAAAGAGACATATTAAGCATCATAAAATATAGCATAAAATTTAATGCAAACAAATAGGCAAAGATTATAGCATTAATTCCCACAAATGTTTTAAATTCAAATAAAATACAAAAGTAAAGTTAAGGAAAACAAAACACACATACACATAAATTATGCATTCCTAGATGCCCTCTACTCATTGAACATTTGGGATGCTAACTCATCCCTCCGTGTTGACCATTGTTCGGATGAATCGATACACAAGATTGGATCACCATGTGGATTGTTATAATTTGACATGCGTGAATCCAACACATTTTATAATGGATCTAGAAGCATTTCCTGTCGTATAAAATTGTGCAGAAGACAACATGCCATAATTATCCGACTATGTGTTTTGACAGGATAAAACAAATGACTCCTCAAAATCACCCATCTAAGCTTCAGTAAACCAAAACACCTTTCTATCACGTTCCTAGCACTTGAATGTTTCATATTAAAAAATTTTGCCAGTGTGGTAGGTTAGTGTCCATCTCTCCATTCATTCAAGTGATACCGTTGGCCTCTATATGGAGCAAGAAATCCTTCACTATTAGGATATCCAGCATCAACGAGATAGTAGCAACCTAATATATGTAAATGATACCCTGTATTAGGAGAGACATAAATTAACATAATCATTCCCCAAATAAGACTAGTGACAGAATGGAATTAAATTACCATGAGGGACTTTCAACCCATTTCTTCTACTCACACATCCCTAAGAACACGAGAATCAGCAGTAGATCCCTCCCAACCTGCTAGAACGTAGATGAATTGCATATCTTGAGAACAAACTCCTAAGACATGTAGCAATATCACTTTTTCGTGTAAGGTACCGAGGTTTGTCCTCTTCTGGAACCTTGATTCTTATATATGTCCCATCTAATGCCCCCAAACAGTTCTACATCAATGATGGTATGTAAGACAGTGTAAATCTTTTAATTAATCTTAAAACACAACCTTAAAGTGTTAGTGGAAACAAAATTATGTACCTTAAACCACCTCCACTTGACATCAGTTGAGTTCTCAGAGACTGCTTCAGGTTTTTTAAGCAAATGTGATTGTAAAAGTATAACCTCATTTAACACAATGTTGAAACATCTGCTAATCGTCTCTCCAGAAAGCATAAACCTCGTTTGTATAACTCTATTTTTCATGTGTTGTGCAAGTATATGCACGAACATTGCAACCATCTCCTCTACGGAAACATGTCGTGTATCCTTTACTCTCCCAATAGTCCGCAACATGGAACACAATTTGATAAATGTGTGCCTGTCCATGCGAAGATTTTCTTTGCATTTCATATCACTACGCCAAACCATTCTATACATATTGTCTTTCCGTACATCAACTATTAAGGAGGGAGTTGATCTTAAGATGCGATTCCTATAGTGGTATTCAGCTTGTAAAAGCATGTAGACATAAAATTGTACTACAACATTTAGTATAGACCTCAAACTCTCAAGCTTGATAATAATTTTTTTCTGCCTTGATAACATTAGACGAGCCATAACTGTATATCAAGCATATGTACCATATGTCAGAGGCTTAAGTTTAATATAAAATTCTGACCATAAAAAATATAAAGCATAATTTATCTAACATTAGGCCAGCTTATTAATAGGTTCTTTCTACAAGAAATATAAGAAAAAACTAGAATAAGTACCATGTTCTTTAACTTATAACCTATTACCCATGAGGCAATAGAGGAAAATGGAGCTTCAAGAAAATTTATTATAAGTAAAATAAAATTAATCTTCATAGAATCAGTCATTAAGATATATGATATATATTTGAAGATTTTGGTATTACAGACATGTTTACTCATAGCATTGGCGACAAACTTATGAATAAATCAATTAGCTAGACTTTAGATTTTATGTGCACAATTGTTGCAACAACAACTTGAGGTACAAAAAAACTTATCCACATGGTATGATTTAGGAAGATGTATAATTTTTAGTGCAAGGGGAGGAAAGAAAGGTGTCTCTTGAAGTTATTCTTTGCTACTCCATGCATTATGTGCCTGATCAGGTCATATAGATATTTCTTAGCTAACCAATTTCTGCAAAAAAAAAAACTTATATTTGAAGAACCAAAAGGAAACTGAGTGATATATTGTGCCAATTTAGGTACGGAAGCACGCAAACAAGCATTCACAGGAATCAACTTATTGATAGCCTGGATGCAGCATAAG
Organism: Macleaya cordata; assembly: GCA_002174775.1. Classification (NCBI taxonomy): domain Eukaryota; kingdom Viridiplantae; phylum Streptophyta; class Magnoliopsida; order Ranunculales; family Papaveraceae; genus Macleaya; species Macleaya cordata. The sequence continues at coordinate 85,664 of MVGT01004368.1, forward strand.
AATATAAGACGGAAGATGAAACTAGAAGATTGATTCCCTCTAATTAGGGAATGTTAAATAATATAAAATGCATAAAACGGTTAGCAGGACTATTCATTAGACCAAGAAAAAAAGTATATTTAGGTGAACCCTTCAGTCAGGAAATTGATCGAAAAGCTTATGGTTCATTAACTAGTTCGTCAAAATTAATTGACATCATTAGCTGAAACTTTATCCTACACGATCAGTCCAAACATTTCAATGGCCAAGCAATAAAATTTCTTATTTTCAAGTTCAAATTCATCCCAACAATGAAACAAACAAGAGGAGTTTATATATATATATAAGAGAATGAAAGTAAACCTTCAACCTAATTGGGTTGTACCCTAAAGCTGCAAGTTGAGGCCTCTTAAACTCCACAAAATCAAGGCAAACACCTGATAAAGATAAAAGTACAAGCACAAGCGTACTAGCTAGCAGCATTATCGACTTAAACTTACACATTATCACCATTTAATTAATGCCAAATTAAATTAGATTTTTTACTATTTAATTTGTGAGTCTATTTTCCCCAAGATCTAGCGGTGGATGGAGACATGGTTTTTGGGAGAAAAATAACTATAATGGAGCAAAATAAATATAACATGATGACATGATTTGAAAGAATAGAGAAAATCACATGATTTTTTGCCACAAAATCATATTGTAACAGATATCCAAATTAAGTACACAAAATTTTATCTCCTGCTCTTGTTATCAGATCTTCTCACGTACGTATACCATGTGCTCAACTTCGGGAGAGATCTCGTGAGTGAGAGAAATCTGCTTCAAGAAATCGTCTGCGTATCACATATATAAGATTCTTTGAGAGAAAAGGAATTCCAAAACATTAGGTATAAAACATCAGTACGTTAGGTCTATATATATATACTGGCGATCGCGAGCAGGTATGAGTTTAAAACATTACATCTTTTGAAGTTGATCTACTCGTTTTGAAACGTTTGATGCCTTGTGACTCTTGAGAATGGGTTAAATTGATGGCCAAGTTTGCATGCGTCTCCAGAGAGTTGGGTAATTTGAGAAGGATGGTTGTAGAAAGTAGTTACAAATAGAGTGACGCCTCTTCCTAATGGCTTTTAAGTATCTATTAGTGTCCGAATTAAGGCTCTCCGGTGAGATTTGAGATTGATACATTGTATCTTGTTTTGTGGGGAAAAGTACGTAGAGTGAAGGAATAATGTGATGACGTAGACAACTTAAAATTGCAAGAAATCGTGAGATAGTTTAAGGAGTTGCCACGTTGCGTGTTTGGTTTCAATTATAATATAATAAAGATATATATAGAAGAATTCTTTGTTGCCACATGTCTTTAGCAAATTGATATTTAAAATTTAAAGAAAAATTAGAGTGCCACGTTTCTAAAAAAAATATTTCATCAAAACTAAATAACATAAATATTTAAATTAGTATTCTAAATTTATATTTTATGAAAAAAAAAATGATCAGTTCACTAAATTTTTTTAAGAAAATATATCTAAAAGCTAATTTTTTATAAAAAGTGCTCATTCAATCGGGTGACACAAGACTAGTTAATTATATAATAATTGACACTGTAGGTTAGCCTAATCCTTTCCTCTTATGTGTGGGTTAAAAAAACTCACATTATAAACACACCTGGCCCAATATATAGAAAAAAAAAAAAGGGATAATTTAATGTGAACAGATATTTGACTTGCAAAATAAGAACACAAGTAAATTTCAAAACCTTAATTACGTGGTGCACATTAAGTGATGGGCATATGAATTAGCAAATCGAGTGCTTAAAAAAAAATCTAGCCAAAAACCATACTTGAAAAGCATTAAGGCTCTTAGTAACACATTGAGTTTCAGTGTATGAAGGGCCTTAGACTAAAAGAAAAATTTGCTAGACTAAATCCTAAAATACTTTTCAAGTAGGAGTTTGTACCAAAATTACAAAAAAAAAATGTCATTTTTAATTCCCCTCACTTAATCCGTAAAATAAAGAAATAAAAAATTTAAAACCATATATAATTAATGATAAAAAATTAAAAATTAAACTATTAAAATGTAATATTATTATTATTATTGAAGATTCTTCTTGCATGAAAATCAACCCAGGCAGTCGCCAGTTATATATACCAGCGCTAGCCATGTAGTTTTAAGAAATAAAAACACAAATAATTATTACTGTCATATATCAGATCATCATAGTTTTACTTAACTAAAATGATAGATGTGGTGGCTGCTCTCAGCGGTCGTAGTGGTGGCAACTTATTTAATTATTTTGGTACAAAGCGACGAACCCGCATGTGCTTCCCGTTTATTGTAAACTTCACTTTCTCATTACCCCCTAAGATTAGTCCGATCGTAGTTGCCGAACGAAAGATAACTCTGGCATATAATGGTTGTTGGTTCGGTGGAACTTCTTCCATGTGAATTGACTCGATCAAATCATTCCCGTACGACCTGCATGCATGCATGCAATCAACGTTAATCCATGCACATCCAACAATTAACAAAAATTAATTAGAATAAAAATAATTTAACTACAAATAATTAGATCTAAATACAAATATAAAATAGGTACGTGGGATCATCCGTTGACATTATATATTAAAATTTACATGCTTTAATTCAACACAATATTGGGCTGAAAGCCCTCCTTTTATACTAGTTTCAAGTAGAGGACAAGCAATTTTTGTTTTATAAATCTAATCCCTACTTTTTAATGTTTTATAAGGAAAGGAGTTAATTCCTTCTTTTATTTTAAAACTCTAAAATTTTGGTACCTAAACTACCCTTCTCTTTGCTAACCACGTATATTTCTAACTGTTTTTGCTTGTATTGACCGATGACGTGGCAGAGAGAGAAAATAAGTTTTTTTAAAATTAAAAATGCTATAACTTTTAATCTACAAATTAGATATTTGCCAAATTTATATTTTTGGAAAGCATTTTTCAAGATCTTTAAAATGAGAC
>MVGT01004368.1:90967-106264 GCA_002174775.1 Macleaya cordata
TTTTTTTTGGTAGAAGCGGGACTATTACCCGGATTACATGGCTTAGAAAGCCCGTAAGTCGCCCATAATAGGGAAGAGAACACCCCAAACGGGTACGTACACACACACATATATATATATATATATATACCCCCCAAAATAAAAAAAAAGAGGTCCTCATCCTTAAACTTGCCCTAACACCATGAATATTTACAGTTAGAAATGAACAGTTTGGAGTTGATTTGCTGCTGTAATCAATTAACTGTAACTTTTTAATTTTTAACTTTCAATAAAAACAAAATTACAACAAATAAAGATTAAAAGTAAGAAAATATTTATAAGTCAGTAATTTGCATGTCCTCCAATAGAAGCAAGGTAGGAAAGCTGAATGTTGTATGCCTCTTTAAGCACTGCCAGAACTTGAGCCATTGTTGGCCTCTGTGCTGCATCTCTCTCTACAGACCTTGAAGCCACAGATGCTGTCTTTCTCATACTTTCCAAATCATAACTTCCTTTCAAGCTCTCATCAACTATTTCAAAAGCACCAGCCTGCAAGTAAGGCTTTGCCTGCAGTTTTTTTCCAAATCAAAATTATTAATGATTCTACAAAATCTGAACAAAGTATAGGTTCATTAAAATTTCAAGCTTCTCTTCACTGATTATAGTAAGATATTGTTCGATGCAACAACTCAAAAATTATAACTGACTACTGGAAAAAAAAAAAAAAAAGAAGAAAGAAAAAAACTAGAAACATCCAAAATTCGGTATGGGTTCATTTCTTCTCCTAAATCTTTAATGAGAACAATAAGAGCCAGCATACATATATTGCTTTTTTTCCTCTAATTTTTCTATTGTTTTTTACGTTTTTGCATATATACAAATAAATATTGAAAATGGAAACCAAAATACCTGAGAACCGACCGACAGGAACCGATTACACGGGTTCTGGTTTCACCTATTTTAGTACTGGAACCCTCACCCAGAAACAGAACGAGAAAGAACCAGAACTGACTTATTTGATAGGTTCAGGTTCCGGTTCCGGGTAGCTCAATAGCCGAACCAGCACGGACCCATTGAGACCCCTAAGGAGTTCAACCTTAAGATTTAAGGATTTTTCCCAGCCTACCTACCTGGCAAGAGAAATATGGAAAAGGCAAAGCTGAAAAGAAAACATGAATAGTCGAACTTGTTCTTGGTGCAATGTTCTATGTTAAAGCATGGTTAGAAGTACAGATGCAATCAAGCCTTTCAACCTTTGTACCATAGACTACCCCAAATCAATTCAATGCCTTTCTAAGAACCTTCCATGGATATGATGATCTACATTGTAAGGAAAACATCATCACCGAAAATTAGCCCTTAGATCATCTCCATGTGCACACCACTTTGTCCCCAAAATAACAAGCGGTGCAATAGTGGCGCAATAAGGCATGGTGCAATATCCCTCCCCTTTATGTTATCGAAATATTATATTTCAAATTGACCCTTGAAAGGTTTCACCTACCTTGATTTCTAACTATTTCGATCTAAAGTATATATTCAAATTTAAATTCCAAATTGAGTCGCCAAAAGGAAAAAAAAAAAAAAAGAACAGAAAAAAAATACTTTTTAATCATTCAGAATGAAGTTTGTCCAACCTGCAGGAAACCAATCTAGGGTTTCAAGATGCTATCAACACAGCCAATGGTTCTTGATCTTGTTAGACGATTTGAGTATTGGGCCCACTACTTAGAGTGGCTTAAGTAGTTTCTATTTCTAGGTTACTGTTCACGTGAACAGTACCACGTGAACAGTAGTTTAGGTTTTGCTAAAACACTTTGTATTTTAGTTTCTCTTAAATAAAAATAGATATAAGGGGGAGAGAGGCTACGGTATTTTGACTACTACTATTCTCTCTCTCCCCACGACTTCTTCTTCTTCTTATTATTCTTCTTCTTCTCTAACTTTTCATTACTTTTAAGAGTTTATCTGATCTGACTGTCGACTGTTGATATGTGATTGCGTTCTTCACTGCAGGATTTCCACTCTAACTAGTCCAGAGTCTATTGATCAATCAATCATTCGTTTTGGAACCTACTACTATGATCTTATGACCTAGGGCTTCTCTTTTCATCAACTACTGATGGTTCTATACCAAGTCAATCAATTAGAGTCCGAATAGATTGTAAGAGCCAGCAAAGCTATTAAAGAATACTATGCTCTGAACTAGATTTTCCCATACTTGCCGGATAATATAACGAACTAGTGTCCTATGGAAATGCAGATGCATACGTATAATCTACATGCACCAGCCACTAGACTCACTGTTGAAGCTCCCTGCCTCTTTCCTAATGAGAGTACTTGAAATAAAAGTTCTACTCATCTCCTAACCTTATGCAGACTTATGACATACACCATATCCCCCGTAATGGTATTATGCTTAAGGTTTGGACAAGAAACACCTCAAGTTAGAGCCATCCTCCAAAACCAGACTTATTCGTTTACCTTTTGCAATCAAGAATTGGTCACAAAAGGAATCTGAAGTGGCATCTTAATCTGTCTTGGTCTTCTTGTTGATGTAGATTGCTAGAATGGAAAGAGTAAAGTGTCGCATTCAACTGGTTTATCTTCTAAAGGATGCTTGCGTACATGCATAGAAATACAAACTTCATTATGAATATATTTTTTTTCCTCACCACATGATAACACATTTAAAAATAGACATCAATTTAAACTAAAATTGCAAGAGTGAACTCCTGAGAGCAGAAACAAACAGACTGAATGCAATTGTAGATTATAAACGTTCTAAGATGGAATATGGCAAATACGCTATGGGATTATTCATACTTCTCTTGAAGATATAACACAATCATCATTTTTTTTTTATCAATAAACCCATCATGGGTATTAGCATAACGGAAAATGTAAAAAAAGTCCTTATTTTTTAGGGGACCAATGATTTTAATCCCTCACTAAAATACTTTTATAATTTTAATCCTTATTTTTTAAAACTTTATGATTTTAGTCCTTAAAAAATTATAGTGTTATGATTTTAGTCCCTAAAAATTTAAAAAATGTGTAAACTAAGTTTTAAAAAATGCCTAAGATACCCTTGTTCACTTTTTTTTTTTAAACTGGAAAAAAAGTGCAAGTCTGAACTTGCACTTGCAAGTCTGAACTTGCACTTTTGAAAAATTTCAGATTTGGACTGCCGGTGAGGAGTTCACAGCCGCCGGTCGCCGGAGAAAAGGTCGTCGGTCGGAGGTCGGCCGGCCGCCGGAGAGTCGGTCGCCGGAGAGGAGGTTGCCGGTCGCCGGAGTGGAGGTCGCCGGTCGCCGGAGTGATGAAGTGGACCGTTAATGATTTTTAGATATGGGATATATTTGGAATAAAATGTTTTTAAAGGTTAGTATTGTCTTTTTAAAAACTAAGGACTAAATTCACAAATGTTTTTAATAATCCAAGGGATTAAAAACATAAGGGTTATAAAAATAGGGACTAAAATCACAAAACCCCTTAGCATAATGATCAGGTCCAGATTCTAAATAGATCTCAGATCAGTGTTATTTTGAAGTGTTGATTTTTCAACGTGTTGCTTGAATATGGTAAAAATTTCCTCAAATTTTGAATAACAGAAAGAAGAGTTTTGAGATTACCCATAACACCAAATTGTAGGTATCTGGAGAGCCAACATGACTCAAAGGTTCTCGCCCACAAATGAGCTCTAGGAGAACAACGCCAAAGCTATAGACATCACTTTTCTCAGTTAATTGCTGAGTTGAATAGTATCTGCACGTAGAAGTGAGAGTAAGGAAAAGTATAATCAAGAATCAACTAAAGGAATATTTCAGAGACTTACTCGGGATCAAGATAACCCGCAGTGCCCTTTACCACAGTGGTCACGTGACTCGCATCTGCCAGAGGTACTTGCTTAGAGAGGCCAAAGTCACAGACCTTGGCATTCATCTCAGAATCCAAAAGGATGTTGCCGCACTTAACATCTCGGTGGATGATTCGTGGATTGCTCCCATTGTGTAAATAATCCAAACCTAACATAGAAATGTGGTTCGGAAAAGAATCATTTAGTCTTAACCTCTATGTAGTTATAAAATGCTGACGATACAAAGGTAACCTATAAGTAACACAAAGATAAACATACCCAACATATTCCAATAATGGGTCATAAACAATAAGATCACTGACTGATTGGTTTTTTTACTTGATTAGACACAATCTTCATATATTCCTATCAAATTTTATATACGAATTTGAAAGAATAATCAAATTAACAAATTGTCTTAGTATCTCTTTTCTATCTCTCCATAGTGGGTCAATACGCAAGCATATTGAGTGATACACATCAAAACCAAAGAAACTTTCTGTTTTAATGGACTCCGCTAGGTTTTCTGTTCAAGTCCTCAATCAATTTCCTCTTTGCTGGAAGAAGGATAATCCACTTGTGGGGCTCATGGCCTGGATACGCCCATGTTTTAAATCACATATAATACTTCCAGGATTGTATAATTTGTATTGAAGCTAATCATTTAACTAAAGAATCATTAACTCCTAGAAAAACTACAAAAACAAAAAGCTAATACTAAGGAACGCACAACGCAAAATAATTGGTTTCTTTTTCCTTTATTTATTGATGTTTTACCTCTGGAATCCTAGATTGAATGTTAGGCATAGCACAAATGGGTTACCTTTTGCAGCATCAACAGCAATTTTCAGTCTACGAACCCAGCTTAATGTAACCTTTTTACTGTTTGGACCTGAAAAAGAGACATGCAATGCGCCATTGATAATGCAGAGATGTAAACATATTTGACAGAAGTTAGTCACCATTACATACCATAAAGATTATCAACCAATGATCCACCAGGTAAATACTCATAGACTAGTATCTGTTGCTTTGATTCATAACAAAATCCTTCCAAGGATACAAGATTCTGATGGCGAACTTGCGACAAAAGATACACCTGCAGAGCCTCGTAATGAAAAAAATTGTGAAATCTAGAAGCCCAATCACTAGTCTTGACTCATCAGCAGATTAAGAGTAAGCACCAAGCTGAAAGGCTTAGATAACAAACCTCATTGATAAAGGAATCAGCACCAAGTTGGGTTCGGTCAAACCGCACTTTCACAGCTACTAGTTTTCCATCTGAAAGTTTTCCAAGGTAGACAGATCCAAAACTACCCCGACCAATAACCTCCTTAAAGTTTTTTGTAGCTTGTTTAATCTCTTTGTAAGATAAAACTTTTGCCGCATTCCAGTTCCGCATATCCAATTCTTTAACAAAACATTAGAAGAGTTAAGATTATATGATTAACAGTGATAAGCTCACATTAACACAACAATTAAGTTTTGAAAATTGCATACTTGGTGTCGATGTGACTTCAGTTCCCTTTTTCTTTCTCCTGTACATAAATACTAAAAGTGCAATAAAGAGAATGGCACATAAGACTCCTCCAATAGTACCAATTATAATAGCCCTCCGATTATGTCCATTATGCTTCTTTGTGCTAACAATTGTAACCAGTGGTGTCTCAATTGAACGATTATCTGAAAGACCATTGCATGTTGAATGGGAGAAGGAAAGGCACAAATTCCCCGATGTCCTGCACAAAAGAGATGCATAAAGATGCCAAAATCTATGAACTATGAACAAAAAGCACCATCTTATACCTAAGCTCCAAGCTTTCCTTGTTCAAGGACTGTGGGAGGGTGCCTTGAAGTTTATTATTTTCCAAGTTTCTGCACAACAGATAAATCATTTATGTTGAAGAATGATTTTCTATCAGAAAGTAGATGACCAGTTGATATTATTATCTCACTTACAGTAACTGTAGGTCCTTTAATTTGCCCAAGCTATCCGGAACTGTTCCTTGTAAAGTATTGTTTTGCAAGTCCCTTCATATTGAACCAAAAACAGTTTGACATTAGCCCACCAGGTCAAGAATTTAAGAAGAAAAAATGAAGGAAGATAACTAAGAGGGTGTTGACTGCCATTTTTGTTTCTGTTTACAGAAAAGAATAGTTGGATGGCATTCCCATTTTCAAGATGATGTACTGAGATGAGGATGGGGAGATGGATAAGTGGCCAAACTAGGAAATGCAACCACTTATGAACACATCCAAGAAAATGTGCAAGTAACTTGAATAGGTGTCAAAATATAGGAAATATGATTAAGCAGGTCGGATAATGTGCATCTAAGGTGAAAAGAAGCACAACGGAGCAAGCTGATGGCTCTAAGAAGAGAGTGAGCCGAAAAGGAAGTGATAGAGGCAATGATAAAGGATCTGAAGAATGCACTAACAGAGATGTGGTCCTCAGTAGAATGAAATGGTTTCAGGTAGCCAACCCAAATAAACAAATATTGGATGATAATGTTATTATGATGATGATAAATTAGTTCCCCTTATGTACCCTGGTTATGAAAACTTACAAAATTTGTAGGCTAACCAAACTGCTGAAATCAGAGCCAAATGACATTAGCTGATTAAAACTCAGGTTCCTGCAATTCAGTTCATACGATTCCTGCAATTTTTATTCATTTCATCCTCAAACAAGCAAAACATCAACTTGGATATGAATATCTAAAAGGCCTTACAGTTTTTCAAGTTCCTGCAAGCTACCCAAGTTCTGTATCTGCCCTGTAAGTGATGTGTTATGCAAATCCCTGAAACATAAATTCCAACAAAAAAAAAAGACGTGAGAGAGAAGAGGGAAAAATCAAAACAATGAAAAAGAAGCAAGGATAAAGAAATGGCTAGGAAAGATGGAAAACATGATTTTACCAATAAAAATAACAAGAAAAAAGAAAGATGGAAAATTCTTTCACTTAACAAAACCATGAACAGAAGAGCTTACAGTGTTTTAAGATCTAGCAAGTCACCAAATGTCGGGCTGATTGCTCTCAAGTTAATGTCTGGAAGCGACCTAAAGAGAAAAAAATAAAAATAAAAATGGTGGGTGAGAGGGTGAAAGATAGAAAATGAGATAAACCGATAATAAGACTCAATAGAACTAGTCAAGAAAACCTATATATTGCACTGACAGTGATCTAACAACACTTCCTTCGCATTCAATATGCTTCCATGGTGTTGGAGAGCATGGATCATCTTGCCATCCTAAATCCAAGCCAGTGAACTGCTGGATAACCTGCAGTGCTGAAACTGCATCACAATGTAAACAGGGTACGAGGAAAATGAGGTTCAATCTCATACTGTCAGATGAAAGCCATCACTTATGAAGGCTGAAAAGGGCAAGTAAAGTTCTTAAGACACCTGTAGTTGAAGAAGACTCCAAAGGAATGTCAACAAGCTCATAGATCTCAATGGCGCTCACTTGGGGGTAGAAGCTGATATTTTGAAAAGTGATATTCAAGCTCCTGATGCCCTTCTGCGTAAAAAAGATGGCACTAACTTCTGAGCTCTTCACTGTGAAGTTGGCGCTCACAACTTCCCCGTTAACTACTACATTAAACACCGAGGACACAGGCAGAATTCCAGCGAAAATGAGAACAACGTAATAATCTCCAAGCTTATCAAGGGGGAAGTTATAAGTTAAATCATTCTTCCGTGCAAGAACTCTTGCCGACTGAAGAACAGCTAGAGGTGGGTTCTCCGGAAGGCCGGATAGATTGAAGAGAAGTTGAGTGTTGAATCCAGTTGACAAATGAGAAGGAGAGAAGTTTTGATCGACATCCCATATACGATCATATGAATCAAAAGGGTACCTGATTTTTGAAGAATTCAAACAACCACACTAATATAAACAAATATCTAGAGAAAGTTTCAGGGAAAGGAGAGGTTCTTACCTTATGGATCCATTGCTGTAACCACAATTTACCCTGTAGCGCTTCCTTAGTGATTTAATTGGGAATCCGCTCACGCCACTTTTGTAAGCTCCTTGAGGAAGTGGGCGAACTTCAAGCCTAGAAATAATGGGAACACCACCATCTGGTATAGAGTGCAAACAGAAAGAGAGGGTATCTTTAGTAACAGGCCATATGAACTCTTCTACCCATGGATCCAAAATTGTCAGATTTACAGTAGTGGTGGTAGCTGTGCCTAGAGAGACCCGGAATGCTGGAGGTTTCTGCAGTCCATCGTAATTCTTGTAGAAGAACTGGGGTCTAACAAGAACCAGGGCCGACATATTTTGCATAGGCAATCTGTAGCACTTGCGAACTTTGTGAGAATTCGAGAAGAACCGCAATGGGACCCGAGATGATGAACTACCTTCAATGAAGTTCAAGGTAGTTGTATTGCCTGTACTAACATAGGAACTGTCTGGAACCCATGAGATGTTTGAAGAATCGATGAAACTCGTAATTCCACCGCATGATAGACTCAAGAAACCTGCCAGACCAATCTCAATTTTAGTATACAATACAATGTCAAAATTTATATACACTGCTAATACTACAGTAAACATAAAACACAGTAACATGGAACCAAATCTGCAAAAGGTTAAGGGGAGAGAGAGAGAGAGAGAGAGTGGAATTGAACACATATAGTTGTGAAGAAGCGAATTTTTTGCAAATTTGTAACAGTAACCAATGAAATTCACTTAAATGCAGAATGAAACAGAGAATTGAATCAAAATAAAAGAAAAAATAAACACATTAGGCAAAAGGGATTGTTCAAAAGCCATGAATCAGATAAAATTTGAATAAATGAAGAACCAAACATAGAATTGAATCAAATAAAGAAGAAGAAAGAAAAAGGGAAAAGAGAAACAGAGCATACCATCTTGATCAGCAAAAGAGATTGAGCTGAACCCATGAATTAGAAAGAAACAGAACCAAAAGCACCACAAGAAATCCATTGAACCTCCTTGAAATCTAGTGAGAGAAACCCTAGAAGAAATCTTGTGAGAACTGAAACAAAAATATCAGAAAGCTCCTCCTCTTCATTATGTAGCTTGAATTTGAAGAAAAGATTGATTAGTAAAAGAAAAAGAGAGAAGAAAAGTGAAGTGGAGTAATAATGATGAATATTAAACTGATGATGATGATGAAGATTATGGTTTACGTTTAGGTTTAGGTTTAGGTTTAGGAAGAGAGAGAAGAGAGGTGATGATTTTGGGTGGTTGGAGAGGTAATTTTCTGCAGCTGCTTCTTTTTCTTCTAACTCTTGTTTGTCATCCATAGTTCGGGACTTTTATTAGGACCGAGTCGTCGATGTTTGTTTTGAGTTTTCAGGTCCAAATCTCTAAAGAACAATTAACAAATTCAACCACGAATGTGAGTAGATTTTTTTTCACAAATTTCAAACGTCTTTGAACTGTGCGCCACTATACGTATACCGTATACGTAAGACTTCTCAAGACTTCAAGTTCAAGATGATTTTAGCTAGACTCACGAGTAGAAATTGCAGCAGCCACCGGGCCCACCACATATTTTGAGATTATGAAAAAAAACAAAATAATAATAAATCAATGAATACTGGGGTCGTGTTGAACACTTTGCACCAAAATTATTTTAATAGTTGGACTTCAGATTTTAAGTAGGGATTCTTTAAAAAAAAAAAAACTAATTAGGGATTTCGTGGAGTTCAGAGATTTGGTAGAAAACTACTTAGATTTAAATCATGATTTCTAATTAGTTTTTTCACTAAATCCCTGACTCCCACAAAATCTTTACCGAAAATTCCCCATCCAAACAGACAATAAATTTAATCTAAAAACATATTAATTGATTGTATACCTAATGGTATATCGAGTGTGCTAAACTTACAAAACTAAAATTATTTGGGTGAAAAAAAATTTATTTTTTTTAATGAGGGACTACTGCCTAAGTTAAAATGACAATGCGAAGATACACTATTGATGACTACTAGCAATAGGTATGTGAGAAGTGTAGAGCTATTGCCAAGATCACAAAGGATTCGCCACCACAGAAAAAGATAAACCTTCAATATCCACGAGCATACGAAAGTCGTCACCACAGACGAAGAGACGTCCCTACTACGGATGAAGAGATGGTTCCAACATATTACATAGGACAAAGTTAATTGTAAACCACACCCAAAAAGTTTAGATTCTAAGACCTCTCAGGTCATGGGAGGGGTACACATAGGGGTGTCAACGGGACAGTTCCTGATCGGATCCTAGAGGTTCCAGATCCGGTCCCGTTAATATGAAGGTGGTTCCGGATCCTACCGGTTCCGGTTCCAGAACCTCAATTGATGGTTCCGGATCCGGTACCGCTATGATCCGCGGGTACCCAATACCCTTTTTTCACATGAAAAGTATTTGCATTTTGTATTTTCATATTCTATTCAATTGTGAAACTAGTTTTATTACAAAATTTGTTGTACAATAGTCATTGGTTTCTTTTATTTTCTTTTTTAATTAAAAAAAGTTTAAAAAAAATTAAAAATTTGTTGTATAATAGTAGATTAAACTATAAAATTATAAAAATTATACGGAACTGGGTATCCAGGGTACCCGGTGGGTGGATCCGAAATTAAATAAATCTGAATTTAAACGGATCCAAAACTGGTAGATCCGAAATTAACCGGATCCACAAAATGAGGTCCCAAAACTGCAATAAACGGTTCTGGTACCAGTCCAATTCTGGATATTTTGGTACCAATTGACACCCCTAGGTGCACAACCTAGGGGTGTGCTGCGGATCAAAACCATTGATTTTGGTTCGATCCGCATCCGATCTAAAGTGTGCTTAGATACTAGGTTTTTAATCCAATTCGATCCGCTCAATGGATCCCATCCAATCCGATCCACCCCAATAAAGATTGGATTGGTTTCATTGGTTTGGGCCTATTGAGTTAGGCCTGTTAAACATACTAATTTGGCCTTTAATATTTATCAGACTCTATTTATGGTTCATAAAATTAAAAAATAAGTTGGGCCTGGTTAAACTATCACATATTTTCCACTTGAGCCCATAATTACTATATTGAGAAACTCTTAACCTGTATTTTTTGTATCTAAAAAATTACCATCAAAGTTAGGATTAGCTTTGTATTGTGTTATGTATATATACATGCTTACATAGTTACATTATTACCCTTACTTATTTTGAAGAATTATAAAATATATATTATTATATAGGCAAGTGGATTGGATCAATTGGGTATTGGTTTCGCACGTTAGAATCCCACCAACCGATCCGTACCCGTTGGATTTCAGGAACTCTGAACCGATCCACCCCGACCTCGCTTTGAATCGATTTCGATCCAACCCAAATTGGATTAGATTGGTCGGTTTGAGCGGATCGGATTATTTTTGCATAGCCCTAGTACAACCACTAGGCCAAAAAGAAATAAAACTGTATATCGAATTAGAGTTAAATCCTAATTCCATGTTTTTTTTTATATTGGGCACTTAATAACCCACGTTTGTTATACGATTTTACACACTAATGTTTTATTTTTTCAGGTTTAGGGTATAAATATTTCCAACCAACATTTTACCCCTTGGTCTAACATTTTACAAAGTCCCTTGCATCATCTTCCATTCGTTCTTGTTGAGAGAAACAAAATTAACAAAAATAATTAAAATAACAAATTTCTTAGAGCATCTCCAATCGGCTCTAAAACTCCAGCCCAAAAAACACACTCCAACTGGGCTCTATATATAGAGCTTAGGCTCTAAAATTCAAAGAATGGCTCCATATTTGGACCCCTTCTAATTATAGAGTCCAACACTATTTACATTTAGAATTACAATTGTAACTTTTGTCATATATGAAATCAATTATTTTGACAAACATATCCCTAAAAATATTTACATCTTTGCTATCAACTTTATCAAAAGCTTATTTTCTCATATTTTTGACATTTAAGATTATATATCCATCCAATTGATAATTATTTAATAATTAAAAACTTTTTTTCACTTCTTTTCTCTCTCTCTTTTTTTTTTTCCTTTTTTGATAACTTAGTGGGATGTTATTTAAGAGAAATAAATAATATTCTCTTGTACTTGGTAAGATATTATTTTTGGTGGAAATGAAAAAATATTTTTGGAAGGAAAAAAATTTAGAGTCCAAATTTAGAGCCCTATGGGTTGGAGTACAAACATTGTTGGGCTCTAAGAAATAGAGCCAGATTCCCTTTTAGAGCCCAATTTTAAAAGCTCCATTAGAGATGCTCTTAGAACCATCACTCGAGTCCTTTCTTTCTCTTTATCTCTTTGTAATTGGGGCATATTTTAATCCCTTCTCTATCTCTCTCGCTCGTCTCCCTCTCACTTGTTTAAAAATATTTTAAATACACGTTTAAATCTAATTCTCAAGCAAAACTAAAAAAATGTACATAAAATTGCCTTCTTTATTTAACATTTTCACCTATAGGAAAGGCTCAAATCCCAATGTAAGTGAGATCCTTTTTTTCTTATCCTTTTTTTACATGTGGTTGTTGATTTTTGAATTTTTTTAATTTTTCGGCACAACATGAGCACTTTGGTTCTTTCAAAATACCACAATTACTCATGTTTATTTTTTTAATCTACCCTTGTTTATATGAAAATATGTTAACGTGGCGGAGAAAGAGGAAAAATATATTTTAAAATTTTAAATGCCATAATTTTTAATCTATAAATTAGATTTTGACAAAATTTATAATTTTGAAAAGTATTTTTCAAGATCTTCAAAATGAGATCAACAAATGTAAAAAAAAACCTCCATAACTCAGTTGTGCAAACCCAGATTTGCATAGTTACTATGTTCTAAGTTTGCAAGTTAAAATTTGCATAAAAAATTTTGAATAGGCAAAATTATTTAAAAAGAAGTGAAATTTAAGTTTTCAAATTAAAACCTTCAATTTAAAATTTAAAATATTCAATTTACAACTTACACAATTAAAATTGAGGTTGCAATGAGTTATAGTGAACTGCGCAAATTCAATTTGCAATCAGTATGCACATTTGAACTTGCATATGCAGATTTTAGTTTGCATTATCACAGACAGATTTATGAATTTGTGTGAACTGCAAGTACTATTACTTTTTTTTTTTGAATTTAGTATTCAAATTTAAGCTCATTTTAAATATCTTGACAAATTATTTCTCAAATTATAAATTTTGTTGAAATCTGATTTATAAATTTTGTTAAAATATAATTTATAATTAAAAGTTATGGTCATTTTAATTTTAAAACAAATTTAAAAAGTTAATTTTTCTCTTTTCCACCTGTCCAAACAACATTCATTATCAATGGGTTTTTGGTCTTTTCGCTATGGACGTCTTGCGCATGTGTAGGATGAAGGGTGTCGAGGACTCAGCTAGCATACAAAAAAAAAAAAAAAATGTTGCCATGCCCGTATTTTTTCCCATCCAGGGATACGTATATGGTTGTTTCTCCGAAAAATATATAGGTCACCGAACTAATATGATGTACACTACAATCTGAAGCATTGGAATTTATTGAATTGTGCTGATTTGTCTCATAGTGTATCACAATGTAGCGGAATGGTTGATCCTCCCATACTCACAAGTTCGTAGTTTCTCCTTGTTTGTTGGTGGCGAATTCTCGACGTTATTTGTGTCTTGTGGCGCCTTCTCTTCACCTGTTGGTACCGAGTTCTTAGTGTTATTTTTGAGAATATTTGTACTTAGACAATAGTTCCATTTTTCAAAAAAATAATAATAATTATTATTATTCTTATTAGAATATGACTCACATGGACATAATATACAAAATAAAAAGTTTGGATTCGAAAATGTAGTAGCATAATCCAACCAAAATTCCACCCATTTTAAGCCCTATCAAAAAGTTAATGGAGGTCATGAATTCAAATTCCACAATAAATACTTTTTTTTTAATTAATATTGAAGGGAAGGACTTCTTAACTTCAAAGTTTCGACCCCTAGTCTACGTAGCTCAAGATGTTGACTGTTCCGAGCCTTTACAGTCCGTCTCAATTTCAAGAGCAGGTTCAAATCAGAACCGGTCCAACAGTAGCCCCACTGAATAAACAACAGCATTACAGGAATAGAGGTTACCGTTATCATTCCATCAGGAAGATTTGAAGAGTGATTGTGAAGTACAATAGATATCCATCTATCCATTTGACCAGTTGATGAAAAAGAATAAAACAAAATTTAATTTTACTTATTAAAAGAGAAAGAGACGTTGGATTAACCTTAAAGTTGAAGATTTCTTCTTTTGAATTATAGGCATGGCCGCTTGGGGCATGCAATAGGATGCTGGGTGGATCCGCATTAATTAAAGGAACCATGAATAATGATTTGGTTTTTTCAACGTTTGCTTACTAATAAAAAAGATAAAATAAAAAAGAGGAGGGATAATATGGAACCATAGTTTATTGCGCAACTATTGCATCGTGAATTTTATGGAGTTCACGTGAAAATGATTCAAAAGCTAATTTTCACCATGCATATAGATTATTGTATCTAGAAATTGGTCCATTTTAAAACTTTTAATTCTCTCTCAAGTATGTAACGCCCCGTACCCCAAATATAAGGGACATTACCATCAGTCTACCGCGAGACTCAATTCCGGCAGAGTCTCCCCTGTAAACTAGACCTTTTGTCACCTAATAGACACAGTGCATATAATAATTTACGCAGCGGAAGCAAATTCAAACAAAAGGTATGCACTAAAAATTTGCCACCCATTTTTTTTTCTCAACTCAACTGAAATCCCAACAAAGTAGGACCAGGAGGAACCTGCATATAACTAAGACATTCACATTTCACACTTAGCATAGAATAGTTGTAATATGATATATAGTTAAGTTTGTGGTTTCCTGCCAAAATATATATAGTGAGAAAGATAAAGTAGGAGTTGTTTACATATAAAACAAAGTAAACATAAGGCTCACAACCGAGCCATAAGCAGTAGCAAAACACCCACTGTGAACGAAGAGAGGGAAAACCTACGTCAAAACCTAAAAACAAGGAAATCCCTCGCTAAGGACCTCGTCACAGCACCACTAAGGATCTTACCTCGATCCTCAACCGTCAACTGTAAAACCACGAAAATAAATAGGTGAGAAACTCAGTAGGTAGATCAACCATCCTAATATCATCACATGCAGCGATAAACCCGATAACAACTCAAAAGTATTTATAAAAGCAATGCATATTATATAGTTGATTTAAACATCCAGAAACCTGCATATACATATACAAACAATAACAGTGTACTTCTACTAGTGTAGCCAAGGAACACGACCGGGTTACCCCAGTCAGGATTATCTTCGAGATCAGAACCAAGTACAACGATTGACGACTGCAGACTAGACAAGGGCCCCCAACTAATCCAGAGAAGGTTCCCCGACAACCTTCCCCCGCGTCTAACACCCATCGGGCAGGCATGCGAACCTCAGCTAAACTAGTTACT
>MVGT01004368.1:108458-159847 GCA_002174775.1 Macleaya cordata
CAATCTTGCATCAATTATTTCAAACCTAACAGCCCAATTTTTTCTATTTAACATGCATTTTCGTTTTTCTCTAAAAACCCCAATTTACAACAACATAACTACAAAATCTAGGGCATGTGAGGGTTGATTTCTCACCTTAATCCAAAAAAATTAGCCCATCTCATTCTCTTTTCCACAATGGAGCTCCCAATCAACAAGATCTACACTAACCACATTTACAACAAGCTTAGATCATAAATAACAAAAATAAAAAACAACTGAAATTTCAGATTTATGGGTTAGAAATTTTTACCCAGAAAAATATTAGAGGTTGAGGGAGAAGAATGGGTTGATTTCTTCCCCCTTCTTCTCCTTCTTTCTTTCTTTCTTCTCCCTTCTTCTTCCTTCTCCCTCTTCCCTACGATTTTCAGCAGCTCAGCTGCTTCTTCTTTTTTTCTCTTTTCTTCACTCACAGCAGGTCGGCAGCTGCTGCCGGCGGAAGCAGCTGGCCAGATCCGGTGAGCAGCAGCTCACCCTCTCTCTCTCTCTCTTCCTCTCTCTCTCTCTCTTTCTCTCTATTTCTCTTCCTCTCTCTCTCTCTTTCTCTCTGGCACGATCTGCCACTCCCACGATTTTTTCCTGGTTCTCTTTTTTTTTTCTCCTGTACTCTCTTCTTCCTCCCACGTCTCTCTCTCAGCTTCTCCTCCTCTCTCTTATTTCTTTTTCTTTTTCTTATTTTCTTTCTTTCTTTCTAACCATACTAACTAAAGTATGTTTATATATACATTTATATATCTACAAATCAGATATTTTTTTTTTAAACAACATAATACTAATTCCACTAATACCCTTGTTATAGGTACAACCCCCTATTATACTTTTTTTTTGCTAAACTCCTAGTATTACTAATACTACAAGTGTTATTATTATTGGTAATACCCCTCCTTTTTTTTTTTGCACAGGTTATTACCATTACTACTACTAATATTGTTAGTAAACTTCCTCTTCTTCTTTTGTATTATTAGTAGGGTTTCACAAAGTAAGCCATTAGAAAATAGGTAAATTTTAAGCATGTTTCTTGACTTTTGATTTACTATAACTTTGGATGGGATATAAATTTTAGGATGGGTTGACTTTAGATATAATAATCTATATGGTGATGAGAACATTCTCACTCTAAATCTGCTCTTCAATTATCTTCGTGTGATCCTCACAAAAATACAAAAATGATAATGCAATAGTGGCACAATATCTCTTCCTATATCTTTATTTTGGTTTTGTTTTGGTTAATGGCAGTTCTCAAGGAAAGTTTTTTTCAGGCAGAGGGTTGAGACAAGGGTGCCCTCTTTCACCATATCTTTTCATTCTTTGTTCTGAGGTTCTCTCTCGCATTATTTATTATTATGAGAAGGACGATCTCTATCAAGGTCTGAGAATTAATCGTTATGCTCCTTTGATCTCACATTTTATGTTTGCGGACGATCTTTTTATCTTTAGTTATGGAACTTTGGAGGCAGTTAGCACTGTTAAGGAGATTTTAAATGTTTATTCGGCTTGGTCTGGGCAAGTTATTAATTTTGATAAGTCTTCGATCCATTTCAGTTCTAAGTTACAGGATTCTTTTTGTGATGAATTAACTGGATTACTGGGGGTCAAGAGAATGCAACTAGACGATTAAAATCTCGGTCACCAATTGTTGAAGTTGAAATCTAGAATTTCTACATATGACACTCTCCTTAAGAAATTTTCTAGACGGCTAGCTTTGGAAAGCGAAATTATTGTCACATGCGGGACGTGCTACTCTCATTCTTTCTACACTCTCTGTTATGACTGTTTATTTTATGACTGTTTATTGTTTACCTAAGGCTGTTACGGATAAGTTAATCTCATTTCAGCGTAACTTCTGGTGGAACAATTTAGATGGGAAACGAAAAATGGTATTTTGTGCGTGGTCACAATTTTGAAAACTGAAAGAAGATGGTAGGTTGGGTTTTAGGGATCCAGAAAAAGCAAATCTTTCTCTCCTAGCAAATCTGGCTTGGCGTTTTCTAACATCTTCAGATGCTCTTTGGGTTCAATTACTTGAGGCAAAATATTTAAAATCAAAATCCTTTTGGCTATGTCAAGGAAGGCCAGGATCATCTCCAATTAAGAATGATTTGCTTCAAGCCAGAGATATTCTAAAATTAGCTACTTGTTGGAGTGTGGGTAGTGGGCACTATATTAAAGTTTGGTCAGATCCTTGGGTTCCCTCTCTGCCTGACTTTCGAGTTCAGGGCCTACCTCATGCTAAAGATCTTATTTTTCGAGTGAGTGATTTATTACATGGTTCCCCTTGATGCTGGAATGTCGAACTGATTAGATATTGTTTCCCATCCCATGAAGCTGAGGCTATTCTTTGGATCCGCGTTTCCTCTGCTGATCTCAATGACAAATTATTATGGCTTGCTAATAAGAATGGTGAGTTTTCGACGAAATCAGTGTATAAATCAATGATGAAAGCTGAGCCTTCCTCTTCTACTATCACCTACGGCTCTGAAGTTAATTGGAAAAAGTTTTGGATGATCTAAGGAATTTCATCTCGTGTTCACTTGTTTTTCTGGTGTCTTATTCATAATTGCTTAGCCTTGCGTGACTCTATGGCCAAACTTTTACCCAATATGGATGCTACTTGTTTGTTTTGTGGGTTAGAAAGAGAGACTGTTGATCATTTATTTTTACGATGTGAAGTCTCGAGATGCGTTTGGTTTGCCTCACCAATCAGTCTTAGATATGACACAACTCAGGCTACTTTCTCGATTGCTGAATTGTTTTCCTCTTGGTTAAATGATGCTACTGTAGTGGAGACTTCAAAATTGGTTGTGCTGTGATTTGGAGCATTTGGAAAGCTCGTAACAGGTGTATGTTTGATCATAAGGTGGTGGATATTCCCTCTGTTATTTTTGAAGCTATTAGACTTTATAATGAACACAATTTTGCTATCTCTTCTGAACCGTCACTACGTGCAATTTCATCTTCTTCGGTGGCTGGTGCTTCTTCAGGTTCTTCGTCCTCGACATTGCCTTCTTGGACCCCTCCTGCCCATAATTCGATCAAGATTAATATTGATGGGGCGACTGCTGACCACTCTATTGCTGTTGGAGTAGTGGCTAGAGACTTTTCTGGAACTGTTCTTAGTTGTGGCATGGTTTTCGATGGTAACTAGTTTGGTGTGGATGGCCCTCTTGAAGCTGAGGCTCGTGCTTTTTTGAAAGGATTGGAGCTGGGTTTGTCTTTTACGTCCCACTCTTTAATAATCGAACGTGATTCTCTATTAATTGTTTCTTATTTAATGGATGATCGACTGAAATATCCATGGCGAATTAGGAGTATTATCTGTGATTGTAAAGCCATTATGGCTTATTTTCGAGTCTGTTCAGTCGTCTATGCCCCTCAGTCTTGTAATGTTGTTGCTCATAATCTTGCACGTCATGCAATTGTAAGCAAAGCTAGATATTTTTGGTCTAATGGCGATATTCTAGATTGTATTGCCAACTCTGTTGCCATGGACAGAGTTGCTTTTCATTTGACTACAAATCATGAATAAATCGTTTCCTTCCGCTCAAAAAAAAGAAGAAGTTGTTAGGCTAAACAAAAAGTTGGGCTGAATATCAGTTCCATTCACAGTGGTACCAACCAATACCTTAAATGCAAATTAAAAGGGTGATTAACAAAGAGTAATGCTAGACTTCCAACACATTTCGTAGGAAAGTTTTCCGACAACGATTTTCAAACCTCGTGGGGTCCACATAAACTCAATCTAAGGACTTTTTTTTTGTGAGGACGTGGAGTCTACCATGTAGATCATCGTAATTAGCTCTTAGACTGTGTCTATGTGGATCCAATGAGGCTTGGAAATTGTTATGGAATAACTTTCCCCCAAAAAGTGTGGGAAGTATAGCATTATTGATTAAGACACTATGAAAATTACCTATTTTCTCTCTAAATTTAAGTGGTTCTACATCAGCTTGGCAAATACGAAGGCAAGTACTATGGTAACCCTCAAAATTTAATTATTCAACATTTCAACCCTCAAATGGCTATTGTAGGGACGGGCAAGTACTAAGGCAGAATTACCAAATTTTGAGGCAACGACAAATGGGGTGAAGGGCGACAGAGGGAGTGAGGGGCGACACTCCCTCTGTCGCTCTAGTTTTTTTTTGAAATAAAATAATAGAACACTTCCTCTATCGCCTTTTGTTTTCTGATTTAAAAAACTAAATTTCGTTGTATGAAGGTTTGTGTATGTTTTGAAACACCAAGCGCGTGGGGTTCACTTGGATACGATCCAATAGATGATATTTGGTGATGTTGTTATCCTCATCACGTAGATTATTCTCATAAAAAATTATCTCATTCTAAAACTTCTAACCCCATCAAAAGTTGACTCTTTTCCTCACCGTATAGATTTTTCCCAATCTGAAAATTGATTAGACCCGAGTCGAACTTCAACCTAGATTTCATAAGGCTATTCACTATCGACAGTGTTATTTAGATCGAGTGGTTTTGGAACAAAACCCAAACTGAATTGACATGGGGTTAACATCAATTGTATCCAAGGGTTGAAATTTGGTGCTGGTGATCACCTCATCATGTAGATCATCTTCACAAAAAATCAGTCTATTCTAAAACTACAAACTCTATTAAAAATGGTTGTTGTTATTGTGGCTCCCTAATTTGGATGGGGGGACTCATCCAGTTAAGAGGCACCCCCAAAATTTACAAATTGGTTAGGGGGAGGATCTATTTTACTGGGGGGAAGGGTTCTCGTTTTTTCTTTTACATGCCACCATCACTACAATCAACTCTACCACCATTGCCACAACCATGCCAACACTACCACGCCAACTCCATCACGTCAACTCCACCACCTCACTCGCTCCACCACCATCACTAAAGCTTTAGAGAGAGAAAGAAGAGAGAGAGGGCTGGGAGGGAAATCTAAAGAGAAAGAGGGATCTGGAGATAGGGGATTTAGATCTGGAGATAAATAGATGAATTTTCAACAATAACCAACGTCACTGTCATTCTGAAATTCGATAATACAGAGTTGAATTCTTGAACAAAATTCGAAAGGTTCCTGTTGAAAAAGAAAATACATTTTGACAAGTTCTTATCGATTTTGTTTTCAACAGGAATCTGTCGAAAATATTTTAATTTTTTAACAAGAATCTGTCGAAATTTGTTTGATTTTTCAATAGAAACCTGTCAAATTTTTACTGTCGCCTTCATCTTCATTTTTCTCTTTTAGAGAGAAAAGACAGTTAGATCTGATTTTTCAAATTTTAGAGAGAAAAAGAAGAGATGGTGAGGGAGATATGGAGAAAGAGAAAGAGATAGTACTAAGAATAAGATAGGGAAGATGATGGCGATGGAGGTGGAGGTGGTGGTGTCCGTGGGTGCTAAAAGTGGTGGTTCTGCTGATAGTGGGAGTGATGGTGATGGGGTGTAATGATTTTTGCTAGTGGGGTGTGTTTAGTGAGTGGAGTCCCCCTAAGAAAAAACATAAGGTTGATGGGAAGGTTCAAACTTGGGCTTAAGCCCAAATTTTGAGCATGCTCCCAAACCAAAAGGGAAGTCTCAATAACAACAGTCTTAAAATTTGATCGAAACTTGATTGAGAATCAATGGTGATGACTTCCAATCTACATGGTGAGATGAACACCATCATCAAATTTCATCTCTTGATACAATTGATGGGGACCGGTTTGGGGTTTGTCCCAAAATTTTCGGTTCAAACAACATTTTCCATTCACTATTCAGTAACTAGTATTCAGAAAAAACACCGTCGAGGCTTGACCTCTCATTAGTCATTAGAGCCTCTCTAATGCAAGCATAGTCTGCTTAAAAATAGTGTGCCACGTAGGAAACAAATCTAATTTATTCGTAAAACCCTCTCTAATGCAAATGTACTCATCTAATGTGAAGATGATGTGGCATGTGGATGGGAAGGCATCTTGTAGTCCATCTTCTTGTTCTAGAGGTCCACCAAGAGAATGTCTTCCCATCCTAGTCAACAAATTTAGTTAAAGATATTATTCTCTCTCATCTTTTTTAGCAAATCTCATTACAGATTTTATTTTCTCTTTGTTTTATAATTAAAAAAATATTTAATTAATTAAATACCACATAGGCAAAATAAATAACCAAACCACATTTGCATTGAAGATGCTTTTTTTTTCTTCAATAGAAAACGTGGAGTGTTTTTTCTTCACATAGAAAGTAAGTCTGAAGAGGATGTCTTGAGTGCCATGCCAGGCAGGCAGGACACATACATTTGCCGTGGAGATGCCCTTAGTCATTTCCCCCTCATTCAAAGGGGAATGAATTGGGAATGAACTGAACGAGCTTTGGAACAAGACGCATTACTCAGGCAGAGAGCTTTGGAACAAGATGTCCTCCTGCCATTATACCACCATTAAAAAGCTTCCTCTCAACTTCTTCTTCGCTTTTCGATCGCCCAAAGGTACAAACAACAAACAAAATCCCCATCCTCCACTTTCTCATCTCCTAATGCCCTCACTATTATTTGTTTTGCTTTCTCTCTCTAAAATCCTCATGTCTCTCTCTCTCTTTCTATGTAAGTAGTCTTTTCGAGGGTTTCTCCATCTTCAGCCTTCTTCTCTACCGACATTGTTGGCGAAAAACCTATTCTTGTAAGATTTCTCTCTTTCATTGACACCTTTCATCATCGTCATTATCTCTTGGTAATTATAAATTTTTTATTTGTTTCAAACTTCTTTTGCAGGTTCGAGATTTCATTCATTCTGCTTTGTACGATCCGAACCATGGATATTTCTCCAAAAGATCAGGTGCTGTTGGAATGCTCGAGTCAAGCATCAAGTTCAACAAGCTTGAAGGTACTTGCAGACCATCCATCCATGATCCATTCTTGTTTTTTACCTTATATTCCTTCAATAGTTTTTTTTTTCTTTTTCAAATGAATTGTAATTATTATATACAACTTCAATCTTCAAAATTTGAACTATTGATCATGATGTCTCACCAATTCATGAACTAAGAACAGTTCATTCATTTTAGATCCTTTTAACTAAGTACCAACCAATATACCAGGAAAGCATTGAGTTTCTTATTCTCCACCTTATCTGAACTAACCTTTATCTTCCAAATTTCGACCTTTCCCAGTTTCCTAGAAAGTATGAAAATCCACATTTCAGACACTATAAGCTGCTCCCCATTGGCTACCACTTACCAATAACCAAAATAAAGCTTGCCATGACTAGCTAGAAATTTGAAACTGAATAGGAGATGAGTCCGTCCATTTGCTTTATAAATGCAAAGTTATCCCATTACCTTGTATCTATTAATCAGTTGTGTGGGATAAATTGTGGTCCAACACTCCCTGTCAAGTTGGTGCAAAGATATCTATCATGTATAGCCCGTCTAACAATTTCTGCATCTGTGCTTCGCTAACTCCGTTTGTGAATTTGTCAATGACCTGCTCAACATTTGGAGTATAAGCAAATGCCAACTTCAGTTTTCCTTGATTAAGTTCATAGAAAATTCAATATGATTCGTCTGATGATGTGAACTGGGTAATGTGCAATACTAATAGTAGCTTGGTTATCATTTTTCAAAGTCATAGTGTAGGAATTTCAACCCAACTCTTTTAAGTACAGTTATTAGCCATAGTAAGTCACAGTGATACGAATTTTGTCACTTCATTTTATCAGGCTGCAACAAATAGGTTTCCTGCTTTCCAAGAAACAAGATTCTTGCCAATCATGCATGATAACAAGACATAGACCATCTGTAGAAGATGGCCCAATTTGCATCAGTTTAAGCTGTCATCTAAGATGACCATGTCTTCCAAATTGTATTCAATTTCGTAAATGCCTTGACATATGTAAGAATCTGGTAGATCACCTTGAGGTGTGGACACCAAAATTTTCACTTCTGGTTCCGGCGAACGAATAATCATTGAGTCCTCCTCTTTCTGGACAACACATACAAAGAGACCCGCCAACAGTCAAGTAAATAGTGAACCTCTGAGATCTATTTATAATTAGTTCCTTTCTTTCCTATCTCCCATCTATCTATTTTCTCTAGTAAATAACTAAAGAAAATAGATAGATGGGAGATAGGAAAGAAAGGAACTAATTATTTATAATTAGTTCCTTTCTTTCTTGACTGGAGTCTGAATTGCATCTATAAACTAGCCAACTCCACTCACTGTGTGCAATATATATTGCATTATGGCGACCAACGCCCGTTTTGACCTTGGATCGGCAACAACAACCCACCCAGGTGGCCCCATCGATTGCATAGGGCTTTGCACCCCGGGGAATAATTGTTCCATCTTGCTTAATCTTTGGAACTGTTTTTTCATGTTAGTGCACTTATGAACTCTCCCAAAACCTCCTCATCCATCCACAACATCCCATATAAACATGTATTAGAAGATGTTAATGCACTTATTGATCATGCTTATATGGGATGTTGTGGATGGATGATGGTGGATGGATGAGGAGGTTTTGGGAGCGTTCATAGGTGCACTATATGGAACAATGGTTCCAATGAGCAATATGGGACTGTGATTTTCCAGGGGTGCAAAGCCCTATGCCATCGATGGGCCACTTGGGTGTGGTTGCCAATCCAAGGTCAAATTGGACGGTGGTTGCTATGAACTCCTCCAAAAGAGAAATAAGACAGAGGAGAGGATTCAATGGGATTTATATTTGAATTGTCTTAGTCTGTTTATGATGATTTCCTCAAATGTAAGTTATTCGTACTCACTTGATATTTCTTGAAAATGGTTATGCTTTTTTATTTATTGAGAGTTTTTATGAACTATTGATGNATCTTAGTGGCTTTAACTTCAAGCATAGTCGAGACTTGTTTCTTACTTGACATTTGGATAATTGTTTGTGTTTGATGTTTTGGATTAAAGTTTGGTAATGGTTTATAGTACTTGTTTAAGGATCGTTTAATCTTGATTCAAGTTTAGGACATAGTTTGATTGCAATCATGTTTCATGCAATAATCGATTTCTGTACCCTTTACCTTGGTTGGAGTGTTGGACTATATCTCAATGCTTGAATGTTGGAGAGGCACCGGTTGCTCAAAAATAGTTTGAGATGCTGTTCGTGTTTATCTTAGTGGCTTTAACTTCAAGCATAGTCGAGACTTGTTTCTTACTTGACATTTGGATAATTGTTTGTGTTTGATGTTTTGGATTAAAGTTTGGTAATGGTTTATAATACTTGTTTAAGGATCGTTTAATCTTGATTCAAGTTTAGGACATAGTTTGATTGCAATCATGTTTCATGCAATAATCGATTTCTGTACCCTTTACCTTGGTTGGAGTGTTGGACTATATCTCAATGCTTGGGATGAATTTTCTGATGAAACCTGTCGGAAAAGTTCAAGTACTCAACTATAATACCCTCTGTTGAAGGACGATAATTTTGGAAGAATTTAACTTGACCTTCTGTGATATTCCATTTGGGTTTGTTGAAAAAATGTAGCAAATTCTTTTCTGCTTTTCACATATTAGACTTTTAATTTCGAAATGTGTTCTTAGTCAATTTTAAAAAAATGTCTGAGATATATCATATATGAAATATACTATGAGTTTTCTTCTAAAATCTATTGTTGGATTTGTAGAAACTGAGTATCCGTCAACCCATTTTGACCAATGGTCAAAAGGTTTTATCCCTGAAAGTTATTTTAGTAAAACGAATTTTGAATAATTCCTGAAGTACGTAAGTGTTTTGCGCATAGTTTTCAAGGAGGATTTTTGGTATTTGGAGCTAATTTCGAGGAACATTCAACTGTGGAATTTATTTATCTTTGAGAGGGTTATTAGGCCTGAATCTAGATCGGATTCAAAGATGTTGAGATCTCCTCATATCTAATGCATGTTGACTTTCCTTTTGGGCCTAACTAGACTTTTTGGGCCTAAGCTTGTGGACTTATCTTTCTAACACTTTCGGCCTCTGATTTTGATTTTGGGTTAAGTGTTGATCCGGGGTGTTACAGAAAGATACTTGATGTATGTCCTCTCTTAGGGACAACACCATTTACCATATAAGGGATGTTGTGGATAGATTTAATAGTTATGTAGGCAGAGACATAGAAGTACCATTGATGGAGTGGTTAGGCTCACACAAGATCGTACTTTTAGGTCCTTTATCTATAAAAGAAGGTTGCCTCTGATTTTAAGTTTTGTTAAGCAAGTCTGTTTAGTACTCGGAAAAAGATGGTTCGGAGCTAAATTTTAGATAGAATTGTGATTGTTTGTTTGTTGACTAGATTTTATCCCGCTTACCTTGAATACTTTACATATTTCAGGTAGGAGGGCTTATTTGCGGCACTTGGATAAGATTTACAAGCAGAATGACATATCATGGTTTACTCCAGTAGAGCTCTTTAAGGTGATATTTCTTTCTCTTTATAAAGGATGCGAACTGTAGACTCATGAGGATAACTTATTTAAATCTTTTCTGTAGTTTGTAGTTGTACCCTTATATTTTGGACTTTGGAGTTAGCAGGCCGAGTTTTTTTGGTTTGTTTGGCTGCTGCTACATGGCCGAACGAGTTGGCTATGTTTGGTGCAAACTAATACAAGTTAGTTATGTAACTCACAATAAGTCATGCCATTATATTTAGCAATTGACCAAAGTACCACATTGTACCCACTCCAGTTTTAGCCTTTTCGTTCAGTGATGCATTTGTTAAATTCCCTAGTTTAGCTTCATGGAATGATTTTGACCATAATATTCATAACTTAAGGGCTGTAGTTAGAGAAAAAGTCAGAACATGCAAAACTCAAATAATGGTGGCGTGGCTTCTGATGTATTTATCTTTTGTATTGATTCTTAAACTACGGCTTGTAACTATATATGGATTATCCATCTATTAGATGGTCACTATGCCTTAGCTGTTGCAATATTTGTGGTGTGACACCCCCCCGCGTGGTATTACTTATGTAATGTTTTAGTGTATTTTTGCTCTTCTAAAAGAGTGCAGTACCTGTCAGAAATGTGGCAGATGTTGAATTTGGACACTTGAGTTCTCTTGTTCAACATGTCCGAATCTCATTTTTTATTATGTTTTTTTTACTTGGAAGATGTTGATCAACATTTATTTTAGTGAGTTATCTCTTTGGCTAATTTTGATCTCTTTGCAGCAAAATGTACCATTAAGTGCATTTTCTTCTTAAAGGAAGATTATGTATAAATATCAACTGATTTTTTTTTCTTTATAGTCATAGCTGATTGTAAAACGTAAATATCATAAGGTATCCATTACATAATCTATTTTCATCTTTACCCCTATATGTAATTGAACTTTGTTTTAACTATACTTCAAATATGTTGCAAAGCTAGGTATTAGGGGTTTCAAATTTGGTTCTCCTTGTCTGTGTCAAGTTCTAACACCCAAAACCTGTACCTGTGTAAAATAGGTCTGAATTAATAGTATACATGCTACATGTATTTATTTGATCATTAAATCTTTTATTTCTTTTGTAGTAAGAGTACATGGGGAAAATAGGGGTTTCACCGACGAACTTGGTTGGATCAGAATGAATCTAGATACAAAGATATTTAAAATATTATTCAAAATGACGAACGCTGAAATATGACCAGGGATGTATTGCATACATCCAACTTTAAGAGGTCATATATAGATCGCTGATCACCCATAAATATACTAATTAAGTGACAACTGTATGAAGTGAACATGCAAATACCATACTTATCAATGCCCTCTCAAGGTTACATTCGTAGGCTTTAATGTGAACATACCATGGACTAGTCAGATTTCTGCGGTCATCTGATGGGTCAGTTTTTGAGTTGAACTAGATAGATTGGAATGATCTATGTGTTGCTTGGCTTTTATAATACATGTAAAAACCGAGTATAAACTGAAGGCCCAATACAATGATCAACATTGTATATTTTTTGTGTTTCACTGTCCTTAGCAGCCATCAAATTGAGCTCCATTGATGTTTGTTATGTGATTGTATTATCGAATGCATATAGTGAAGTTAATTACTAAATTCTCTGTAAATCCACATTTGTTTTTTTTATTTGTTTAATGATCTGCACAACTTTTTCCATGCAGCCCTGGTATGCTCATGGGATTGCTGAAGCCATAATGCGTACTGCTAACCTTTCAGTTCCATTAAAAGTAAGCTTCTTTCCACTGGTCCTGTCTCTTCTGAAAATGGTAGTTACTTAAGTCATATTTTGATTGAGTCTACTAGGTTCCTATCTTGTTCAGTCTTCCTTTCATATTTTAAATCCTCTTTTTGATATGCAGGGTTAGCTAGTTTGGTTATAATGGATGATCTTTGGAAATGAACTGCTTCTAGATTAACTTAAGCTCGTAAAAGTGTGTAATCACAAATTTCACAATTATTTTATCTCCTCTTATATCTTTAGCCTGTGAAGGTTCTATTTGTAGACCTGAAAGTTTACAGCCCAAGGGTTTAAAGCCTTTCCCTCCCCCTAAAGCAGGTGTTTTTTTCCTCCAAATTTTACTATTCATGGTGGTCCCAGTCTGCATTATAATATGTTTCAGTAGTCAACTCCATTAAATGTTAAGAACCAGCAATTGCCGTTATACATTCATATGTTGACACATCACAATTTGTATTCTTTTGCTCCGGATTCAGCATATTAAATATTTCTGGTAATGGGAGCTGTCTTTTGTGTAATATTCAGTTTATGTATATATCGATCGTTACTCAGTTGATATATTACAAGTACTGCGGAGATTAGATCTTCATACTCATCTGTTTTGAGGTTATGCATCAGCAGCTAGGTGTCTGCTCAATTTCATTTTTGTTAATTTGATTTGGTCTCTTTGCCCTCTATGGTCTGATCATAACCTTCATGCCAGTTCATGATCTTTGATGGCCTCATCTGTTCTGTTATTAATATTATTGTTTTATTATTATTTATTTATTTATGATTCATTCCTTTGACAAAATAATGCTAAACAAAGATTCTGCCCTTTCTTATGTGGAATCAGATATATGAAATTGGAGGTGGATCAGGAAGCTGTGCAAAGAACATAATGGATTACATAATGTTGAATGCACCTGCAAGGGTTTACAATAATATGACTTACATGTATGTGCCTAAATTTTACTTTTTCTGTTTGCAACAAAATCTTATAACTTATATGTTGTTGAGCTTGCTACTTGAAATCATCTTATTTTTTCTTGAGCTTGAAAGGTCAACCTAACATATGGTTGGATCAAAGAAGTGATTGAGTTTTAATTTTTATTAAAATACAAATTTTCTTTTTGTCAGGAAAATGAATCTCTTTATTCATGAGACTTCTGCTGTTTTAGCTTTTATATGATTTCTTAGCCATAGAAGGGAATCTAATTTCTCAAGCACAAGAGAAGATTTTGTTGAACTTAAATGTTCCCAACTTTCTTGAAATTGAACATGTTATTGGTATCTATAATTTGAGTAGTCAAACTGAGAGCTGTGGCCATCACTTGTTACAATAGAAAAAAGGACCATGTCATCATCTCTTTCATTTCGGGTGACTATGCTACGGCTATCAGATATGCTAGGATACTGCCGTAGCACAACAAGGATACGGCAGTTTACACATGAAGATCGAAGTAATGGATGGATACCTAAGATTTGACATCAAGGATCTACTTGTAAGTTCTGTGGTCAACCATCACTGGAGTTAGTCCTTCTTAGTGCAATCTGCAATCTGAATTAAGATGCAATAGTCGGATGCCATTTCGTTGTCGCCGGGCAGTCTGGACTGATGATACTTGGAATATATTGGTGCCTTGATCTTTTTGTAGTGCTACAAGGAATACCTTTTGTTTGCGTTATAGGCCCTGCTTGGTAAGGATGGAAACGTTTGAACTGCAAATGCTTCGGTCAGTTTTGATAAAAAGAGGGCGCTTGGTATCTCATTGCAAAACTGACTTATAGGATATGTTTACGCTGGCCCCACTTTTCTAAGGCTAAATGGGCTGCGAACGTTCCCAGCCATTTCAGTGCAGGGAACGTTTGCAACTCACTTATAACTTAATCTCGTCTCTTGACTCTCTCGATCAAATCCAAAATGGGGTTGCTCTTCTCCTCTTTCATCTACCAAGATCACCATCTCTCACTCTCTCTTTCTAATAAGAATCAGAATAAGCTCTCTCTCACTTTCTCTCTCAGTAGAAGAAGAATAACCATCTTTCTCTCTCACAGACTCAAAAGAATTAGAGGAAGCTCTCTCTTTCACTTTCTGTCTTTCAGACCAAGAAGAAGAAGAAGATCGAAGGGAAGAAGAAACATTACCATGAATAATTGAAAGTTCTGATCAACGAAGAATGGGTAGGTTTGGGTTAAAATTTTAAAATCTCTTTTCTATTCAAGTTCTAGGGTAGATTTTGGTTAATTTTAGGGTAGATTTTGGTTACTTTTATGATAGGTTTTGGTTAATTCAGGGTAGCAAATGTTAATTTTGTGGCAGAGGAAGTTAATTTAGGCTGGATTTGGGTAAATGCTATCCAATTTCAATCAATTTTTGGCTAAAGACAGAAATTTTAGGGTAGATCTGGGTTCAATTTATCGATTTTAGGCCAAAGATAATATCTGTAAAGTCAGTTTAATTTAGGAGTAAAAAGTTAAATTCCTTGAAATTTTTTTTTTCAATTAATTATACCCAATTAATCAGATGAATCTGAGAAAGTTTCAAGGAAGTAAGGAGAGAGGGGTAACGTTGATGTATTTGGGGGGGTTTTAATTGGGGTTGAAGTTGAAACAGATTTGGATGTTCATTTTGAAATTGACAATTACAGCAGTGCTTACCAAGCAATGGAAAATGATAACGGTACATTTATAATGGCGGTACCAAGCAACAAAAGATGTTTCAATGGTGAATGTTTACTACGACAAACATTTGTAGCTGGAAAGATTTGCAACCTGCAAAGGTTTACAGTGCTACCAAGCAGGGCCATAGTGTGGGTGCTTCTCTTGCAAAACATAAAGGAGTAAGAAAAAGGAAAGAGGAAAAAGAGTTGTGTTGCTTCAGTTAAAGGCCTCCTGCCACAGAGTAATAGTTTTCAAACAACGCTAAAATCTTCGCATGGAATTTAAAAAATGAAACCTGTATTAATGTAGTAGTACTTATAATTTATATGTATGCCACTACACACTGATATCAAAGTTACAATTTTTATAGCTGTAACTTCAGTCAGAGGTAAAACTTCAGTCAGAGGTAAGTCCAGATTCCAGTATGCTGGAACATCTTGAGCATTGTCACTGCAACGGAAATTAAGGTAGCTGTTCAGAAGGAAGTTCTACAGAGTTTGTGGATATTTTTTGCCATTTGCTGCTTTCACTTTATCTTCCTTGCAAGACAGATTAGTCATTATTGATGCTACTGAAGTTTCCCAGAGGTTGTTCGATTTTATTAATGCACGGTTTTTGTTTAACGTAGCTCAGTAGAAATTAGTTCTGCACTGGCCAAGAAGCAACTAGAAACTGTTGGAGAGGTTCGTAGTCACTTATCAAAGTTTAGAGTAGAATGCCGTGATGCTGCGGACCGAAGTGGATGGGGTATGTTAAATTTAACTCAAAAAAACTTCTTCCATCATTCACATTTTATGTTAATTCATCATTTCTTATCAAAGTGAGATTACATATATGTAAAGTTTCCTTTTTGTAACAATTGAGCTCTTCACTGACCATGATATAATTGTCACCTTGCAGAGGGCCTTGTCCATTTGTCATTGTCTTAATTGAAGAGGAAATCTACTTCTTGTGATACTTCAAATATCTACATACTTGAAAGAACATTTCTGTCTCAAGATATTGAATATGAGGATCTCATAATGGCTCTTAGAGAGGCTTGGTTTCACGGTTTAAATTTAAGTGTCTTAGTCCAACCATTCGATGCCAACTCTACCAATTCAATTTTGAACTTGGAGTCATCGCAACTCGCAAGCATGGTTTTAGAAACTAGGTGGTAGGCCTGGATGGTTCGTGCAGATTGGATCATCCAACCCCAGGCACTGCTAAACAAAAATCTTGATTCCACTCATGAGTTAATTCAAATCAACTTGATCCGGAGTGAGGTGGGCCCGTGATCGACCAAATTTGACTACTCAAGATCAAGTTAAATCTGCGACAGAAAAGTCAGACAGTGCCCAAGTGCCCAACGTGATGTCACATAAATATTTCTTCTTACTGTGGGATACCGAGATGACTCGGCGAGTCAGCTCAGAATCACCTCAGTTTTAAAACCATGGATGTCAGTCAAATCAAGTTTTTTTTTTTTACTTTTATTCCCTTGTCAATGTGAATGTTGACGAGTCTCGAGTCACACTAGTTTCTAAATATGTTTGTAGTCAGAGATTTGCTCCCATCCTCGTTTTCCCCTCATCTCCATTTATACTTCTGTGCCTAGGAATTTTTTTGCCATTTGTGGACTGGTCATCCAACCAAATGATGGTTCTTTTTGTTGAGAAATAGGTATTATGTTGTCCTCAATTTTGTGGCCCTTAAAAGATTTAGTATGCCCTGAACATAATTAAGTCTGACAAAATACTTGGTGCTCTTTTTGAACTTGTATCCTTATCTTGTTCATCAACTTTGGGTTTATATTACCACTGTCCATATTTATTTGTTTATTTTGTTAGGACATGCTTTCGTATCTAACTTTGGACATAATTTAATAGTGGGATACTTATTTGTTGTTTTTTGATATTAGTTAGATACGTTTGCCTTTTGTAACAGGGGATGTGGACCTGCAGCCATGTTGGGTGATAATGCTTGAGGTACATTCTATCTTCAGTAACAATACGTGAAAAGCACATGAACATGCCATACAAAAAAATGGTTTTGCTCCGGTAACTAACAAAAAACCGAAATCGAACATTCAAAACATTCAAAATTTTGAACCATGCATAGAACTTAGAAAAAAAAATTGGTGGTGGATTTCCGAGGTCCGAAATCATTTACAGAAAAGTGGTCATGATTCGGACTTGGCAACATGTGGAGAACAAGTGAAGTTTTGACAGTTAAAGTTTTAAAAAGGTTGAGAAAATCGGTGTATATGAGATTAAGCATAAGATGCATAATTATTTAAACAATAGGTTTGAAGAAGAAACACTGATACCTAAGAACCTATGTCATTTCATGGGAGGAGATCAAGTCTGTTAGTTATCTTTTTTAAGGGGCAGGATGGAGGTGGTTATCATTTATCATACTAAACCATACCATAAATCTTGTGATATTTAATTACTAAATATTAATTTGCATGGAATTAATTTTGTGTTTTAAGTTGTAAGTACAAGTGTACAACATTACAACTTTAGCAACTTCTAGTATGGTTTTACATTGTATCAGCTTTGAGTGTTGCATATCTTTTTTTTTTTTTTTTCTTTCTTTCTTTCTTGATAAACTTGTTTTTGTGTTTTATGATTATTGCTCATCCTTTTGTCACTAAATGTATTGTTACAAGTATTGTTTAGTGTCTGTTTATTCCAATTGAGTTTCAATTGTTTAATCGTTGAATAGAATTATACTACATCCCCTTTATACATCATACAATTGTGATTGTGTATTGTTTAAATTTTATCTTTCATAATTTAATTTTTTTTGAGTTTTTTTTTTTTTTTGATTAAAGGCAAAACTTTATTAAAACGGCAAAAAGCCCAATGATTTACAAAAAGAGAGGTAATAACAATATACAACCCAGCAGGGCGAGAAAACGAAAACTAAAAAGGGGACACCATAGCGGGTCTCTGGACCACTCCCACGAAAAGCGAGAGAATCACCAGAGGAGGGAATCCCACAAAAACACAAAATCCTGGAATCTAGAGTTCCGAAATAGAGCGTCAGTAGTAGCCCTTCTGAATACGAGTGCCTTGATATCTAGAATAATCTCCTCCACGGACTTTTCTTTATCCTCAAAGACCCGTCAATTTCTCTCTTTCCAAATAATCCAAGAGATGGCAAAAAACATTAAATCCCAAAGAAGCCTGGCTCGTGGTGTCTTCACTGGGAAAATCCAAGAGGTGAAACAATCCATCACAGTACCTGGGAAGATCCAACATGTGCTGAATTGCTGTAAGAAAGAAGCCCAAATCTGTTTGGCCACATCACACCCGAATAACAGGTGATGTATTGTTTCACCACAGGACTTGCACATGAAGCATCTATTAACCGTAATTACCTCACCTCGCTGCAATCG
Source organism: Macleaya cordata (assembly GCA_002174775.1). Taxonomy (NCBI): domain Eukaryota; kingdom Viridiplantae; phylum Streptophyta; class Magnoliopsida; order Ranunculales; family Papaveraceae; genus Macleaya; species Macleaya cordata. Next base: position 126,672 of record MVGT01004368.1, read on the forward strand.
ATCTACCGTATTGACCTTGTTTAGAGAAGCTTCCCACATGAAAAAGGAAACCCGCTGCGGTACTGGGGCTTCCCAAACCCTCATGCCCTGATAATTTGGAGACTTATTGCTTAACAGTGCCGGGTAAAATGATTTGACCGAAAACCTCCCTTTCGAATCGGGCGTCCAGATCTTGCTATCCTGTACTTCCAAACCACGTCTGAACGAATTCAACAACTCCAATAAGGTCGATACATCCTCCAACTCCCAATCATACAGGACTCTACGAAGATTTAGATCCCAAGAGACATGGATGCCTTCTATCCGAATCACATCAGAAACCCATGCTTCCGGGTTCCTAGATAGGGTGAATAGACCCGGAAATCTGCTGCAAAGGGGTACATCTCCAATCCAGACATCATGCTAGAACTTCACCGACGCACCCGTCCACCCCTCAAACTTCGTGAGGGAATTGAATTTGCTCCATCCGTTTGTAATCCCTCTCCACACTGACGTCTCATAGGTAGTCCTGGGGAGGACAGGGTCTATGCCATTTCTCGAATGTCCGTATTTGGATTCCACTAGTTGCTTCCATAGTCCTCCTGGTTCCACCCCTAATCTCTACAGCCATTTCCCTAATAATGCTTGGTTCATGATTTTTAGTTTGCGAATACCTAGGCCCCCTTTCTTCTTCGGCCGGCAGACTTCTTCCCAGTTAACGTTATGCCGTTTTCTGATTTCATCAGTCGAACCCCACAAGAAATCTCTCATCATCTTCTCTAACTCCTCCGTACCGCCGTTGGGATAGAAAACAGGGACATATAGTATATGGGTAGACTCGCCAGGACACTCAGTTCAGTACCAGGGTGAGTCTACCCACCTTAGACAGACACTGCTCTTTCCATTTCGCCAACTTCCTCCTGACTCTTTCCTTCACAGGGTCCCATATAGCTTTGGATCTGTACTGGGCTCCAAGCGGGAGCCGAAGATATGTAGATGGACATATGACTCCATCTGTATATTACTCCCAACGCCGAAAACCATGCTTTTATTGAAGTTTGCCCTTAAGCCCGACACAACTTTGAAACACCAAAGGATCCCTTGAAGGTTTGCTGCAAATTGCGGATGGGCCTGCAAGAAAAATAACGTATCATCAACAAATTGTAAGTGGGTGATCTCAAGATTATTTGCCCCTACTTGAAAGCCTCGGATTAAACCAAGGCTTACAACACGCTTAAGCATTCTACTAAGAGCCTCCATAACTAATAAAAAGAGTAAAGGTGATAAGGGATCTCCCTGACGTATGCCTCTGAAGGTTTTAAATTGTTTAGATGACCATCACAGAAAGCTTTACTATTGAAATACACACTCCAATCAAGTTTCTCCATTTTTCCCCAAAACCCATCCTTTCCAAGAGATAGATCAAAAAGTTCCTGTTGACGTGATCATAGGCCTTCTCGATGTCAGCTTTAAACAGGACCCCTGGCTGTTGAATTCTCACCTGGGAGTCAATGCATTCATTGGCAACCAAAACTAACTATTCAAGGCAGCCATGATTTCTTCCTCTTCGAAGGGTTTATCTAGCCTTCCTTCTGTTCTGGGGACAGAACATCAAAGTCTAAATTATCTAAGGAGGGTCTCCATGCAGTGTCTTCCGAGAATAACTTTTTATAATACACTTCGACACGTGAAAAAATCTCCTCTTTGTCCTCATACACGTTCTCCCCAATCTGTATCCTAGATATAAAATTTCTTCGGCGCCTCCCGTTAGCCTTTCGATGAAAATAAGCCGTGTTCTTATCATCCTCCTTGATCTCCATATCCCTCGACTTTTGTTTCCAACTAATTGCTTCCATCTTTTTAACCTTAAGAAATTCAGATTTGGCTTCCACTCTTCTTATTCTTTCTGATTCTGTCAACCTCGTCACTTCTTCCTTCCTATCCAGCTCATCGATGACCTGTAAGAGATCCCTTAACCGGACTTCTAATCTGCCGAAAGTATTCTTATTCCATTCCTTAATCTTGCCCTTCAGCGCTTTCAGCTTCTTGCAAAACACATAACCTGGTTCTCCTTCAGTGCTGAGCCCGTCCACCACATTTCCAAGAGAGGTAGCAACGAGTGGTCCTCGAATCACATAAGCTCAAATCTGAAGGGAGGGTGCCCCATTTTACTCCCTCACTATCCAAAAGGATGGGAGAATGATCTGAAGTCAGTTTTGGTAAAGCTTTTTGGGTCACCCTCATAAAATGTCCTTCCCACAACAGACAAATAAGAAATCTATCTAGGCGGCTCATAATTGGCACCTCTTGATGATTGGACCAGGTAAATACAGCTCCCTCCATCGGTAAGTCAATCAGATTGAAGTGCGTCACAAACCTTTCGAAGTCCCTCATGCTCTTAGTAATCCTAGACCCTCCTTTCTTTTCGTCCATGAATCTAATAACATTGAAATCCCCTCCTATGCACCACGGAAGGCCCCATAAACACCCCACGTCAAACAATTCCTCCCACAACTTTCCCCTATGTTGCCTTATCGATGGGCCATATACCCCCGTGAGAGCCCATGAAAAGGAGTCGTCAATAGAATGACACTGAATCGACAGTGTAAAAGATCCTGAGATGTGGTTTACAACCTTAATAACTTGTTTGTCCCAAATAATCCAAATACCTCCCTTAGTACCTTCGGCTGGAACCGCCAAAAACTCAAAATCCGCTCTACCCCACACTTCTCTAACCATCCTGGCTTCAGTATGTTGAATCTTCATCTCCTGTAGTATCACGATATTAGCTTTCCACCGCTTCACAGTATCCCCGACAATCAACCTCATTTCCCGGTTCCCAAGACCCTTCACTTTCCAAGACATAATTCTTGGCTTCATTTAACAACCTTAGAATCCCTTCTAGATGACAACTTAACAGTCGACGAGTCCTTCTCTGACAGAGTACAATCAAGCTTATGCATTTCTCTCTGGAGCCTCGATGTTTTCCTGGACCCACCTTTCTCAATTGCTGGATTCTGCCCGTAACTACCTTTAACTGCTTGCAAGATGTCATAAAATTGAATTGGTTGCCCATCAATTGTCATACCGGCGGCCAAGCCCAATTCTAGAACCTATTCCTTAGATAGTACCAAGGACTCATCTTTAGGACATACAATCTGGACTTCCTCTTCTTGATTCATCGTGGTTTGATCTTGAGGTTCCCCACTTGACCTCCCCTGAGATGTGACAGGGCTGGCCTGAAACACTTCTGTAGCCAACTCGAGACCCGGTTGCGCTTGCGCCATCAGTTCTGATCCCAAATTCTGTATCACCCTCCCCTGCCTATAGATCTCCACTGGTTCCGACAACATCCTTGTCTGCCTGCATTGAGCAGAACAGTCTGCTTCTACCCCCTGAGTCTTCCTTAAGTGCCTATCGCCAGGGTCAGACTCCCCCCCATAACTGATGGAGTTAGACACATAGGATCTCGGTGAATCCTCCTCACCCTCTGATTCATGCACATCTACCACCGGAGCCTGCAGTGGACAAGGGACAAGAGCAAAATCCAAAGTTAATAAGTCTTTAAAGAATTTGAGTTCAAGATCAATATGAGAAGGAGAACTCCCTGGGTCGACCCCATTTTTGTTATGGATCCTTGTATCCTCTGCCGATGTCGCCGTACCGGTTTGTATGCCAAAATCTTATGCTAACACCAGAGCAAACAACCTGCCCGGGGATTCCTGTGCGATAGGTTGTACATCTATAAGAAGATTTGGGCCAGAATCCTTAATATGGACTTCTGGTTGATTTGTCTGTTGTACTGGTACGGGGTCGAGTGTGACCCCGACTCGCCTTGTATTCGATCTGTTGCTGATCACAATTGAGGACGGTCTATTCGATCTTTGATTTGGAAATGCGACCGGGGATATGATCGACTCACTACTATGTGCCGATGACGGTCCTGCGGACAGATCTTCTATCGGCATCGGACCCTTCAGCCTTTCCTGACAGCAGTTCGTGATCCGTTGTGGTGACCTGGACGGACTTGAGTCCAGAAAGGGGAGCAAAGTCAAGGGACCGACTGGTCTACCCGATCGCACAACGTAGCCATTTTGTTTAGTGCCGGACGGGTCTGCAACCGATGTTTGACAGCCCTCTTGAACTGGGCTAACTTCCTCTATTGGTTCTGACAGTTTGGCAAGCCCACCCCTTCCTTTTAGCCTATACTGGTCTGGGCCATGCATCCGGTTATGCAGTGGCTCCCCTCCTTGACGGGCTTCTTGAGTTGCAGGTTTATGCCCCAACTGGGCCTGGGTAGAAGTTGGGCTCCGGGATGTGGTTAAAACTAGATTACCCTCCTTATTCATCCCCATGTTCTTACGTGGAACCCATTTCTGATTCACCGCCCTCGATTGAGACGTAGGTCTATCCGCTTTAGCTGGTCTTCCCTGTGGGTCCCTCTCTGCATTAGCTGTACCCGTACCCCCTGCCTTACTAGTGACATCGCTATCACACTGCCAGGTGGTTGTAACGTTAACTTGCATAATATGGTCCACTGCATCTGCATCTCTATTGGACCAACCCTGTGCTGCCACATCATCTTCTTCTTCATTTGGTCCCGATGGGACCGTCCGGTAGCCATTTCCGGTCATCCAAGGGAAAATGGGTTCAAGACTCCCGGGCTCATATCTGGTACATAAAGTTTTATCTTTGTCCTACACTCCCTTGAAAGGTTTGCCCATCGCCGGCTTAGTTGGGGTCGCCATTCGGGCCTGATGTTCCTCTAGGTTTGGATTAGTTCTAGAACGTGAAGCCTGTGGTCCCGCCACCTCCCCCTTTTGTTGTATCGATTTGAGCAATTCGGCTAACCATCTCCATCCATTCCCCTTATCCTCCGATGGTATGCAAATTAGCTCCTTCCTCCCTCCCACTTTTGAAACCTGGATAAATTCTCCAAATTTGTTCCGTAATCTTTCCGCCAGAACCACTACCACTGGTGATTCCCTATGTCGATCAAATACCCTTACCCTCCACGGAGTTCTACTTGCGCTTAGTAGAAACATTCTCAGCCATCTGATCCCTTCCTCAGAGAGGACGAGTGTAGCCGACCTGCCTCTACCCCTCTCGGTAATCACCAGATCGTTCCCCTGCTTTCGGTTGATTTCAAATGTCTTCGTCTCCAACCTGATGAATCGCCGAGATCCAGCCATCCTCGCAGATTCATAAATTTGAATCCAGTCTATTGTGTTTCACAAATTTCAGGTAGGCTCTCTGACTGACGCCCTTCTTCTTCTTTACGTCCACCCCTTCCTCCAATTTCAGTCACCTCTCGGTTAGGGTTTATGATTCAGATGTGGTTGAATCAGGACATCGCCTATATTGTTGGACTGATAATCCAATTTTCTCCAGTTGCTGCTCTTTCGTGACCAGAAGAATTTGAACTTTTCTATCTTCTACTCTGCTACATCACGGCCCTGCCATCTCTTGGATTATTACAGAACTTTTTGGAGTTTCTATATCTTTGTACTATTTCTAGATTTTTTACTGCCATACTTCAATATCATGGACCATAATAGTGGCGTGTAAGGATATGATATGCAAAGAGGAAATGCCTGGGAATATGAAAATAAGCATGAGAATGTTCTTCATTTGAAGTTAGTTGGGGTTATTGTTGTCATGGAGGTGATATTGTACTTTTCTTTTCGTGCAACTTAATATAAATAAATATTATAAAGTTGAATAGAGTTGTCTCAGTCTGCGCTATCTTCTTCGCTAACCATTTTTCCTCATCCTCTCTTCTCTCCCAGTGTTTGGCTTGTGACACCAGTTTTAACCAACAAATCAGTAATTAGTGAAACCAATAACAGATTCTAGTCCTGGACGGTGGTGGAAATGTGAGAGTTCCCACTCAGTTTACCTCTTAACTACTGTCAAGCTTGTAGTTGACATTAAATGAACTCATAATGTTTGAGCCAAAAAACTGATGTAGAAATAGCAGCCATATATTGTGCACAAGTTCTGATATGATCTTACCAAGTTGTACAAATATTAAATGGTCTAAATAGGTGCTAATATCCTTTTCGCTGCAGGCACAAGTGCAGCAGGTTAAGCCCTTATAGAAGAATCAATCTTGAGTTAAAATGCATGAAACAAAACTTTCTGGTTAGTCAGGAAATTCTACTTATGACTCCCTAATAGAGATATAGCCAGGAAGTTCTACTTATCTTTCCTAATAACTATATAGTATCGTGCTATTAATAGACAGTTAAATTTAAAGCTTTTCCTCCACCTCTATACATCAAAAATCATTTTTTTAACTTGTAGGTGCTTGATAATCTTCCCCATGATCTTATCTATTCGGAAAATCAAGTTTCTCCATGGATGGAAGTCTGGCTTCAGAGGCAAAAAGATAGGTATTGGAAATAAAATATGTTGCTACTTATCCAAAAAAGAAAGAAAGAGGATAAAACAAAGAAAGCTGTGCTACTATTTGCTTTTTTTTTTTAATTCTCACTAACTTGAGTTTCTTCCAATGTAGCCTAAATATCTCTGAGCTGTATAAGCCACTGCAAGATCCATTAATCAAGCGTTGCATTGAGATAGTTGACCTGGAGAGGGAACACAGTACTCATGGAGCCAGAGCTATTTCAGCCGCAAGAAGCATGTGGTCAAAATTTTTTCCGAAGCCTCGAAGATCTTGGATGCCAACTGGCTGTTTGGTAATAGGAACTATGCAATATTTTCATCGAATCTTATACACTCATATGCCATATACTTATGGAAGTAGCATTGCTTTTGGAAATGCAGCGACTTCTAGAGGTTTTACATGGATCCCTACCAAAGATGTCTTTAATTGCTTCTGACTTCAGTTTCCTCCCTGATGTGAGAGTACCTGGTGCAAGAGCTCCATTGGTTTCAACCAAGGTATACTCTTCATTTCTTACTGGTATATATCAGAGAGTTCTATTTTTCTTCATCTTTTATTTCCTTTTTGTTTATTGTGCTTGTATATTTCATGTAAGAATGCATTTCAATAATTTTTAAGTATTCAACTATTGTTCTTTACTTGGTCACTTTAATATTACTACTACTAGTGGGCTGCACATGCATTCTGCACGGGTTTATATTCATGACAGTGTCTATTTTTCGTGTGCGTGGTGCAGTATGTGATGGCAAATATTTGCATCAATTTGCAGGGGGCCGGGGTCCCCACATAGAAGTAGTTAAAAGTGGTGTGAATTTCCATTTTCCTTCTGCTAGTTTGTCCTAACAAACATTTAATGTTGCTATGAAGGCAATCGTAAACGGAGTTGCAAAAATTTGCATGATGCGAATCAAGGTATACCAAGCGGGGGCCTATCTGTCAAAGTTGTGCATTAAATTTTCTCATGTCGATTGATAAAAGTGGGTGGTTGTAGACCCTGCCCCCTCCTCTTAAAGATACTCTGTGTGGCCTTGTGGCTTTTTCGGTGTATTTGTTTGAGAAAAGGGTGTTTAAAAAACTAGGTAGTATGCCATGGAAACCAGAAAATAACTGTCAGGAATCCCTGTTCTCTTTATATATAAGTACATCTTAGTACAGATGTATGGTTTGTGAAGCAAATGTGGGTAAATGTCCTTTTACATTTGAGACCTCATCTGAGGTACCTGCTATTTAACGAATTACCCATTGAACCCTCTAGACCGAAATGGAGTTGTTTACTGATCATTAGTCACTGCTCAACAATCGAGCCAATCATCCGAAAATTTCCAAATCATTCAATCTATCCCAATTTTCACCAGGCAGATGTCATAATTAGAGTCAAGAAAGTGGTGTATATGGTTATAATCTTCTGATCTAGTTAATTGGAAGAAAAGAAAGGTGGCTAATAGGAAGTAGAAGGCTCAAAGCTTGATCTTTATGAGGCTACCTGAACTGTGGATATTTCAACAGTATCATGTCATTGTTGAGCAAATAGAGTTTTGTCTGGTCCATATGCTTTTGTGGTGGCAAACTCATTATCTATGTTGTATAAGATAAGAAGTAAGAAGCTTACTGCTGTAACGAGGTGAAACATGAAATATTAAGTCATAGTACATGGTGCATGTAGGTTGATAAGTTTGGGGAACTCTCATGGATTTGTTGTTCTCTAGCTGCCTACGAACCAGTGAAGGCATGGTAATCATTCCTTAGGCCTTTGAGGAACCAATGTCAAGTAGTCTTTATCATAGAGGTTTCTTGATGGAGGCCGAGGAATCTGTCAGGCTTTCAATCTGTCTAAGGTGTTTACAAATGGTTGAGGTGCCTTTTTATCATTGTGATACTCCTCGATCATAGATCAAGTTTCATGCGTTTTCAACCTTCGAGGAAGGTTCTGTTCAGAGTGTTGTGGGTTTCATAATATATGGTCTTCCTAATGCCATAGCTTATGACCTTTCAAATAGAGTGCATATAATCATACTACCAAGGGATAAATTTTCATTTGATTGAATATTTTAGTTACCTGGAAAACTGAGACAGGTGGACTGAAACAATACATGAATAGTACCTATATATTGATACAAACCTAGACAGTTTCGTTCCAATCACTATCAAAGTCGAAAAGGAACACTTGAAACTTTTACCCATGCATAATACCATTAAGGAAAGCCAGGATTATGTTCTTCTTTTCTTGTAGAAGAGGTATTGAAAGTTTCCATCTATAAGGGCAAGGCTAGTGGAGAACCCCAAACCCATCAAAATGCAAACCTAATTTGTTGCATTAGGGGAGGGCAAGGCTAGTGGAGAAGCCTAAAAAATCGGAAGAAATTAAAGTGATTTTACAAAACTAGAGCCGATCGGAATAAATTATTGTGAGTCAATACGAGTCAACATGTTGACTCGCAATAGTTTTATACGATCACAGGAAAGTCCTACGACCCAAGGACTTTCCCTCTAACACGTCATTAATTGGGAGTAAATTATTACCCACTTTTTTACTTTCTCTAACACGTCATCAAATGGGAGTAAGTATTGTGCATTTTTTTTACTTTCTCTCTCCATCTTTTACTACGATCGCAGTAATTTTCTCAGATCGCTGTAAATTTCTGCGAATCCCTTAACCCCCCCTTCACCCAGCATCAAATTAGTGGACCAGGAGGAGGGTTTATGGTTTTGATGTGCCCAGTAGCCTTGAATTTTTGATAGATTTGGTGTTTTAGAGTGTGCACTGGCCTTGCCGTAAAGCCTAATAATTTATGGTTTTCACCATATGAGATAGTTATAACTCAGAAAGTTTTTAAGTTTTAAGGGAGAGAATAAATGATATAAGAACTAAGAAGAAGGGTGGGTATGCGACAAGTCGCAGTAAGAGAAAAGTATGAAGTTGATCAGCAATAGTGAAGAAGAAAAGGAGAGAATATTACCCGTGGATTAGGAAACTAACATCTTTGAGAAGAGATCAGAATCCCAAGGGGTTATAGTGGCTATGATCAATAATATATCAAAGTTCACTTTTTCTTCACCCTTTCTGTAACAATTCACTTTTTCATTTTCAAGCTACTAGGTTAGTTGCATGTTCTTATAACCTTAGTGAATAAAAATGCATTTATATGTCGAGATCACTTACTAGTAAAAAATAAAGTTTAAATTTCTGCAGCAACTACAAACTGAACCTAAAGTAATAATATATATAGGCACACAAAGTACATGATTACAAGTATTATACCAGACTTTTTGACATAATGGTTTTCCTATTTGGTGGCATGAGAAGAGAAGAATGATTTAGGAAATAACCAAAAAAGAAAGAGAAGTCGACATTAAACAATGGGAACAAAGTAACTATCTTGTTGGATTATGCGAACCTAATTAAGCTGATCATTATCCCTATTGCTGCTTTGCTATTAGTTCCCAAGATGGAACTCCGAAAACATGGAAGAAAGAGAAAAAAACCACAGTATATGGTATAACGTATCACAGTTATACTATGTTGTAATAATTTTTAGCTTCCGTAGTGTTCTCTTTATCTTGTAACGTGTTTATCAGGTGACCCGAGGCTTATTTTACAGGGGAGACTCTGCCGGATTTGAGTCTCGTCTGTAGATTGGCGTTGATATCTTGGGTTGGGAAACCGGGGTGTCACAACTTCTGCTTTTGGTTCTTTCCTTACGGATATAGTCTTCATTCTTATTTTTCTGTCTATACAGCATGTGTAAACATTAATAACACCAATCCTACAAGTATGGCTTACCCTGTTTCCTCCTAATTCTGCAGAAAGACGGTAACAGTTCAGATCATAACAGCTATCTAGATGCAAAGGTGTGGTTTTATTTATTCCTTTCCCAATTTTCTCTCATGTTAGTTTGGAATTCCTTGGTTTCTCTTAACTTTTTGTTTATGTGAGGAATACATATTTCTTTCTCATGACTAACAAACAACTAAAGTGTGCAAGTTTCTTCACAACGCCAGCTCAATCTTAAGATTTAGAATTTGCTAAATAATGTTGGAGAGTAACAGAATGTCCTGATACTGATTATTTATAATACTGATATATTCTCTTTGATTTATGTACAACTGAGCTTCTTATGACTCGTGCATTCTCTTTGATTTTTTGGTTTTTTGGAGACCTTCAAACACTGGTGATTCACACAGCCAGTATATTGACTTGGTTTGTCAAAGAAAACAATTGTTATATTGATAATTTGATACTGATAAAAAGAAAGAATGATATTGATGACTTGTATAAATTTGCTCATGACATTATTATAATATTATATAACAGTATGACGACCACAAAAAAGAACATTATATAACAGTATAGGAGGTAACAGATGCTGTGTGTTTTGGTGCTCATCTTTGTACTATGAAATGGCTATGGTTTAGTTACTCTTTGAATTATAGCTAGAGTATGCTGGAAGCTGTTTTTGTGGAACTATATCTTCTAAAAGACAGCTGGTGTCAGCTAATCATTCTTGGATTGTGAACCTGAAAAGAATCAATTCTCAAGCCATGATTCCTACCCCTTGAACCAATCAATTCATAGGACTAAAATTTGCTAGTGACAGATTTTCCCGTTTACTTATTTTTCCTTATCTCCAGCCACAATTTTTTTTACCTGTATCTACAGTGACGATTCGTACCCCACAATTCCTCTATATATAGAGAATAGATTCTTACACATTGTTGTTCATACATTACATGTGGGGCCCACATGAAGTTGATCCAATGGATGATATTTGGTGAGGATGTTCTCCTCACTATGTTGATCATCCTCACAAAAAATTAGCACATTCTAGAACTTGTAATCCCATCGTCCTGTGATGGAAATCACTAAAAATCAATGGTGATTGAGCTATTCATTTTACTGTTGATTTCAATCAATGGATGATGGAGTTGCAAGTTTTAGAATGGGCTGATTTTTTGTGAGGATGATCCACATGATGAGTAGAATATCCTTACTTAAAATCAGCCCTTGAGTCATCTCTATATGGTCCCCACAAGCCATTGTAAACTCGTTGTATGAATAACGATGTATGTGGATCCGTTCTCATATATCTTAATATCTATAATGAATGATACAAAGCCACTGATCCAAAATTACCAGGTTTTCTCTCTTCCCCTATTTTGTTCCCTTTGATGCATAGAAAAAGAGAGGAAAAAGAATCCCAATGAACTAAATCATGTTCTAGTCTTTCCTTCTTTTCCTTTGATTTACTTGGTACCTGATCTATGGTGATTTGTACTTTGTATCTCATGTATTGGGTTCCTTTGTGTGGGGATTCCCCCTTAGACCCTGTTCTCATGTTAGATTGAAGAATAATATCATAGCTGGATATGCTGAAGCTTATTTGTGTGTTTCCAAATTCTTGAAGCCTTCATCATTTGATGTATGACATGGTTCCTACATATGGTAGAAATCGAGAAAGAGGGGGAGGGGGGCGCTGCCAAATTGGCAGTTTCTACTTATTCTAATTGGTTTTAGGATATTTAATAGTTGCTATTTGAAAGTGAGAAGACATTATTTTTATTTAATAGAATGTAGGTGTCGACCCCCTAGTAGGGGCAGTTTGGTCTTTTAGTTAAATCGCAGGCTATAAAAGCCTCTTTTTTTGTAATTCTGATTGGTTTTGAAAATGAATGAATATTGATTAGTTTCTTATGAGTTTTATCTTTCTCTTAGTTTTATGTTTTTCTTGTGGATTAGAGTTGATAGATTTCACCGTAGTGGGTTCTCCTTGAAAATCATCATTTTCTTGCAAAATGTTATCCAAACTGTGAACAGAATAGTAAGGCTTAAAGGTCTATTTATTGGCAGGGTGATGCTGACATCTTTTTCCCAACTGACTTCTGGCTTTTGGAACGTATGGACCATTACTGTTCTGGATGTATAAATCAACGGAAAGATGAATCATCCAAGAAAGGGAAGAAAAGACGAACAATTACTGTAAGTTTTATTCCTTCATGGAATACTTTTAAGTCAAATAAGATATGAGATCAGTGCCTAAGTACAAAAATGGATTTACCACAAGATGGTTATTTTACAAAATCTCAAGATGTAATGTGTTTTCCAGAGGTTATGTCATTTCAGTAAAAAATCAATGATTACAGAAGTTGTGAAAGTGACGACCCGACCAGAATACCCATCACTTAGAAGAAACGAAAAGTGACCACAACCAAACCCTGACTAAAACACCCATGGGCAAGTTTCCTAAATGGTGGGGCTTACATGGATCATACTTATCCTTTACAATAAACCATTTATAGTTTCTCTTTTGTCGAGGTCTAAAATTTACTTATATTGCCCAGTCTTTGCAATTTTCCATGCAGCACTTGCTCTCTATTTATTTATTTATATAAAATTGTCTTCCTTTCTGATAAAGAAAAGCAAAAAAAAAAAAAGAAAAAAAAGAAAAGAAAATTGTCTTCCTTTGACAACACTTTTGTTCTAATCTGGTCTTCTGGATGTAGCTTGGTACAGATCAATTCATGGAGGAGTTTGGTCTCCCTTCAAAGACAAGGACCAAGGATGGATACAACCCACTCCTCGATGATTTCAAGAATACGAAATTTTATATCAGTGTCCCAACACACAATACCAAATAGACGGTGTAACCATGAGTAGTGATCCACCTATTCCACTTGCGTGTTTTGGTCGAAGCATGGAATTAAGGATATGGAAAGATGCTCATCCAATTGTCCATTTTTTAAGTTGGAAATATAATCCAGGTTTTCAGTAAAAGAATAGGATTGATCTGCTCAGAAGAGTTGAGTTATGAGCACCAAGAGCATAGCTGCAGAGTTGATTGATCAAGCGCATGTGAGAAAAACATGCATTGAAAGGTGACGGACCACATTTACCTGCAGGTGTCTGAAAAAATTTCACATAATGGGGTTGCACAAAACCCCGGTGCTCATCATGAACATGGAAAAGCTTTTGAATAGTACAATGAGGTTTGGCTTTAGTTATGCCGAGTTTTGTTTGAGATTGAGCGGTGAGCGGCTTGATGCACGTACAGGATGAGAGCCATGAATGTGAAGCTACTGCAAGTACTTTGAACATCTCTTAGCAAAATTAAGTAGTTGTTTAGAATCAACTCTTTAGAAATATTTCAAAATAATGAGATGCTACTTCTTCTCATTAAGTGAAAAAAACGGAAACAAGTTTAATGCATAACTTGAATCGATAGATAGGGAGTTTCAGCTTAATCTTTGTTTTGTTCTTTTGGGTATCTCAAACAAAACTAAAATGTGAGACCGATTTTCAATGTCTTTACATTTGATGCCTGCAATGCATGATTTGTATGCATCATTTACTGTTGCTCAGGATGAATTCAGGATGTGGTAAAAAATCTTAAGATGACGAATTTTGGGTCATGTAGCACAAAAAAAAAAAAAAAAACCTGAACCGGTTACACATGTTTTCGTTCAGCCCTCTTGGAATCCTACCAGTCAAGTTGAAAATCTATGGTAGTTGTTGTAAGAGGAATTTTGAAAATCTATGGTAATTTTTGTAACTAAGTTGACAAGGTTTTTGAGGAATTTAGAAGCCAAAAAGTCTCAAGCCGAAAAGGGAATCTACTCCTGCAAATTAACCGACGTCCAGAACTCGAGGAGAATGATTAGAGAAAGGTCTAGTTAACATTATCTTAGAGAATCTAGGTTACTTGGTATCCCATTCGCCCGAGGCAATGAATCTATCAATTCTGCTAAGGTCCACGACGGGTTTGGCTTTCCATCAGTCCAAGTGAACTTTACCCGGGAGAGGGATGTCCAACAAGTTCATTCATTCGTAAATCCCTTCGAAGAAGCTGAAACTTTCAAAAGTTTCTTTGTAATCGCAGAAGCTTAAGCATGAATATTATAAAAACATCTAGAAAAGAAATACAAGCATCATTCCGAGCTATTGCTATTTTGTCCACCCACTTTTCAATTCCTAAACTCTACTGAAGAGACTCCATTCATATGTTCTTAGCACAAAAGCAGCACGCTGGTGCTTCTTCATCTTTTTCCCAAGAGGTAATGGGGTTTTTGCCCGCAACAATGGCTTCTATGTAGCTCGTTCCACAGGACTTTAGCTTAATCTTTTACTCAAGTGGCCTCCAGACGAACACATTCTGAGCCATCTGAGATTCTGACCATCATGTTCAGACCATCGAGGTGGTGCAAATATTTGCGACCCATCTGAGATTTGAGGTGGTACTTGTTCTCCATAGTCCCTAGTCTCCTTCGGGCGGCCTAGGTGTGGAGGTGTATCTTCCTTCCGTCCTGGTGGGTTGAAGCCTGGTTCTCTCTTAGTGTTTCTTTTTAGTTTCTTATCCGGAGTAGTCGTTTTAAGAACCGGCTCTTAAATGGATCGAAGGAGAAAGCTGATAAACATCGAAAAGAAATCTTTCGAACTCGTGCGTGATGAAGATTTCGGCATTGAAATAATTGAGAGAGGATTCCGGTTTAGATGGAATGCCATTATTGGTTTTCAGAATATGTTCGAACTGATTGACTTCCTTAGAGCTGAACATAAGAAGCCAATTTACAAATACCAACTACTTAGATTTAAAGAAGGAGGGGATACCTGGATGTGGGAGAGGCTGAAGAACTCTTAAGGAGAACTGATTCGAGGGTTCAAATTAAATGGATGTGGGAAAAATCGTTTTATATCCTTTGTATTTCCAGCGGGAGAGGAACGATGGGGGTGGGAAGCTATGGCCGACAGTCTTGAGATATTGGTCTGCGGTTATAGGCTGGACGCTCCAAAAGTACCACAACCAATGTCAGATGAAAGGATGGAAATTTTGAACCCCAACGTAGGTGGAGATCTATTCGTCAGTTCGACCTTGGCGGACATGGTGAGAAAGGAGGTGGTAAACGGGGGTGAAGTAGTCAATCATGACCACATCGCCGACGCTGGGACGAAGGATGGATTAATGGAGGAAAGAGCTAAGGTGATGAAATACGGAATGGTCCGTACTGTGTCCCCTTAGAACCTGGGTTGGATGGTGGTAGCTACAGCCATCAAGCAGCACCTGGGTAGAACTAAGCCGATTAGACTGAAACCTTTAAGCAAAAAAAAAGCGGTTTTCCTGATGGACTCCTTAGAAGATCTAAGGCGGTGGGATAATACTAAATTATTTGGGGGAGCTAAAGGGATTCGAGTGAAGCTAAACAAGTGGATCAGTACAGCCAATGAATTAGACTTCCAACCATCCAAGGTTACTTGGATCAAAGTTAGAGGTCTACCTTTGGACTTTTGGACGAAGGAAACGTTTGAGGCAATTGGAGATAAGCTTGGAGGATTACTGGAGGTAGACTCCAGAACTATAGGTTTTTGGAATCTGTTGCATGGAAGATTGGCAGTGAAAGGCCCACCTGAATCAATTCCAACAAATGTTAAAAATGGAGTTCGGAACACTGAGCTTTTGGATTTCGATTGAGATTATGATTGATGAGAAAAAACACTTTCCGGGGAAATGGCCAAAATTTGAAAAGCAAATGGAAGGGACAAAGACGATGAAGGAGATGGTGACATCTGGAAGCACCTCTATGACATCGGCAGATGGTCAGAATGTGGTAGGTGCGAGTCCTTTGCAGAGGAGTGGTACAGATATCGTGCCTCCACACTCAACCATTAATGAAAAAGTGACCTCTCAGAAAACATTGCCAGAAAAAGAGCAAAGAGTTTTGATGGTAGAGAAAGAATCCTTGTTCCATCACCAAAAGGGGGGAACCTTGATAGAACTTGAAGAGAAGAATGCATCCAATCCTATAGTTAAAGGGGTTGGTGAATTTACAGAGAGCAGAGGGGGTCACGAGCAGGAACTAGGAGGGAAAGTACTTCAAGTTTCAGATGATATATCCGACACACCGAGATGTGAGGAGGTATACCAAGATGGGCCAAGATTGGTCAACTCGTTATGGGCCAATGTAGGAGCTAACAAAGAGCTGAGGGACCAGAGACGGGCTCTTGCAAGGAGAGTGCTGAAGTCAAATTTTAAAAAATGGGCCTAGAAAAGAAGTGGACAGGAGAGGAGTAATAAAGAACCGGTGAACGCTGAAATCGACCCAATGGATTTGGCCCAAGTCTTGGGGTCCGCGCTTGAGAGTCCTGTGATTGAGGGCTGTCACCCGGTTACTAAGGCTCTCATGAAAGAGCTCGGATCAGATCCTTGGTCCCTGTTTGTGGGAGACAGGTTTTGAAGAAGAAATTGGAGATTGTGAGATATTTGGAGAGTTATCTATCATCCCAAACTCTCTAGAGAAGGGTAGAAGCGAGGCAGAGAGTGAAGCTCAAGATCTTCCTGGGGTTAATGAGGTGTTTGTGAATGTGGAGAAGGATCAGATAGAAAATGAGTTGAAAAATTGGGTCAAAGTAGTTAAGGAGTTGGGAGTTTCTTTTGAGGGGAGAGAAGAGGAGTTGAAAGGGCTACTGGTTCAAATTATTGATCAACACATAAAAAATTATGTCCCGGTCGAAATCAGCTTAGAGAGAAGAAGGATATGGATGAACCGGTGATGGGAACGGATGACATGAAGGAGGAAGAGAACAGTTTGGGAGTTTCTAAATCAGGAAAGAGTAGGAGAGAGAGAGAGAGACGAGGCAAGATTGACGTGGTCAGTCAACGATATAATTGGAGCCTCGTTACGTGGGAAGAGAAGAGCGGTAGGATCGGGAGTGAACGTTTCTTGATGGATTTTAAGTTTCTATTATGGAACATTAGAGGGATCAAGGCGAAAGGTATGTCTACAGCTATCAGACGAATTGTGGAAAAATAGAAAATCACTTTGGCTTGTTTCCAGGAAACTCAAGCTCAATTGGTGAGTAATGGTTTGGTTAGAGAGATTTGGGGGTCTTATTCGGTAAATTGGATCCATCAACCTGCCGTAGGCAAATCAAGAGGGATTTTGGTTTGTTGGAATACGGATAAGATGGTGGTGGAGGATACAATCCTAGAGAGGCATTCGGTCTCTGTTGTTTGTAGGGACTTAGCTACAAACTTCAAATGGATTCTGATGGCGGTGTACGGACCCACGAGGAACGTGTGTAAGGAGTTATTCTGGCAATAACTGGAGAAGATTAGAAGTCAGTGGTAGATCCCTTGGGTTATCGGAGGAGATTTTAACTCTATTAGATTTCCTTCTGAAAGAAACAGACCGAGTAGAAAGACTAGAGACATGAGGATGTTTGATGATTTTATTGATAAAAATGATCTATTTGACCTTCCTCTCAATGGAGGAAAGTTTACGTGGAGGGGAAAAAATGATAGGATTTCTCTTAGCAGCTTGGATAGGTTTCTCGTTTTTGAGGATTGGGATCATTTACACTCTAACAAGCTGCAGCGGGTTTTGGTGCGTACGACCTCAGGTCACTCTCCCATTATGCTAGACAGTGGTAAGAAGTCCTCTAACTTTGCCCCTTTTCGTTTTGAAATATATTGGTTGGATGATCCTTCTTTCCTAGAATTAATGAATTTTTGGTGGCCTAGAATCAAGTTTAGGGGGAAACCTAGCTTTGTGTTTGCAAAAAAAAAATACAGGAATTAAAGTCCATCATTAAGAATTGGAGTAGAGAGAAATTTGGTAACATTGAGGCAAAATTGAAGACTTTGGAAGAGCAAGTGGATGATCTGGATAAGAAGGAGGAAAGTGACCAGTTGTCCCTATTAGAGGAGGAATGCAGATCGAAAGCAATCTCTGAGATTGAAAAGGTGGGGGAAATGGTGAATAAAAAGTGGCAGCAGCGGGCTAAACTCACTATGCACAATGATGGAGAGCGTAACACAGCTTTCTTTCATACCATTGCTAATGCTAGAAAGAGAGGAAATAATATTTAGTCCATCACTGTAGATGGCGAAGATTTTTTTGAAGAGGAGGATATGAAACGGGAAGCAAAAAATTTTTATGAGAACCTTTACAAAGAGAAGGCCGATTGGAGACCCAGGGTTGATAACCTTGAGTTTGCTACTATTGATGAAACATATAAAATTTGGATGGATCGAAAAATTGATGAAGAGGAAGTCTTTGGTGTTATCTCCACCTTGGGGTGCAACAAGACTCCGGGGCCAGATGGTTTTCCGAATGAGTTCTTTAAAGTGTGTTGGTTGATCATTAAGAAGGACTTTATGAAAGTGGATAATGAGCTTAACAACGAGGGGATAATTGACTGGAGACTCAATTGTACCTTCTTAACGCTAATCCCGAAGAAAGACGGAGCGAACTCATTTAAAGACTTTTGACCAATTAGTCTTGTTAGTGGTGTCTACAAAATTATATCTAAAGTGTTGGCTAATAGGATGAAGAGGGTGATTCACAAAGTCATATCTTTCAACCAAGGTGCGTTTATCCATGACCGTCAAATCTTAGACAATGTTCTCGTGGCTAACGAGTGCATCGATTCGAGGGTAAAGGATACCAAGCCAGGCTTAATCTGCAAGATAGACATGGAGAAAGCATACGATCATATTAATTGGGAGATGTTAGATTACATGTTTCGTAGACTCAGCTTTGGGTGGAGATGGAGGAGATGGATTAAAGGCTTCTTGACTTCTTCTAGATTTTTAGTTCTTGTGAATGGGAGTTCATCAAAATTATTCAAGGCTTCCCGTGGGATTAGACAAGGGGACCCTCTTTCACCGTTTCTATTTTTATTAGTGGCTAAAATCCTCTCAAAACTGATGAGTAGGGCCGAGGATATCAATTTACTTGATGGTTTCTATGTCAAGGAAGGGGGGACCATAATATCTCACCTTCAATTTGCGGACGACACATTCTTTGATGCGGATATTGATCGGGTTAATGCAATAAAAAGGGTGCTAGTTTGTTTTGAGTTAGTGACAGGACTGAAAGTCAACCTGGCAAAAAGTATGATTGTAAGCATTGGCTTTGAAGAAAGAGACGATCAAGAGGAGTTTACCGAAGCTTGTGCTGCCTCTTTGGGTTGTGGGATCGGGAGTCTGCCTTTTACTTACCTAGGCCTTCCGGTGGGTGTTTCTTGTCGCAATAGCTCAATTTGGAACCCGATCATCGAGTGCTTTGAAAAAAGACTTGCACCGTGGAAGAGAAGATAATTATCTAAAAGGGGGAAGGCTTGTGCTCATTAAGAGTACCGTCGCAAGCCTGCCAATTTATTTCCTATCTCTCTATCTTATTCCGGCTTCTGTAGCTACAATTATTGAAAAAATTATGCGTGACTTCCTGTGGGGAGATGGCAGAAATAGAAAGAGGCTTCATTGGGTGGGGTGGAAAAAAATTTGTAAATCTAAAGGGAAAGGAGGCCTGGGTATTAGAAATTTGAGAATCACTAACAAGGTCCTCTTGGCTAAGTGGATTTGGCGTTTCGGTGAAGAGAAGAATAGTATTTGGAGAAAGCTGATTGTAGAAAAATATGGAGGAAACAGGAACACTTGGACACCTAAAGAGCTGAACTGTACTTTCGGATTAAGCGTATGGAAGTCCATTATGAAGAGTCTACCTATTTTGAAACAATTCACTACTCTCACACTTAAGAATGGCAAGTCGATTTCATTTTGGGAGGATCCATGGTGTAATAACACCTCTTTACACGTGGAATTCCCAGAACTATGGAAGATATCGAAACGAAAAGAGGCGGTGGTTGCTGATATGCTGCAGGGGCCACAAAGTGGCGTGTAATTTCACATTCTCTAGAGAGTTGGAGAATGACGAAGTAACTCCTTTGATTAGTATGTTAGAAAAAAAATTGGGAATCCTAATAAATTACTGGATGAAGACGATATCAGATGTTGGAGAGGTGAGAAGAATAGGGCTTTCTCTGCTAGTTCATGCGACGAGCTAGTGCAAAGTATTGAAGACCAAAACCAGTGTAATGACTTCCCTCAGAGACAAGTCTGGAACAAGGTAATCCCTACAAAGATCGCTATTCTGATTTGGGTTGCAGCTCATAACGCAATTCCAACTCTAGATATATTGAGAAAGAGGGGTCTAATTCAGCCAAATAGGTGCCATTTGTGCAAAAAAGAGGAGGAGTCCAAAGACCATATTTTTTTTGCATTGTAGCTTCACCCACACGATCTGGAGCTATTTCATCTTCTACTTCGGTTTCTCTTGGATAATGCCAAAAAATTTTACTGACTTCCTTGTCTCTTGGGAATGGAATTGGATAAATGGTAACGAAAATGAAAAGTTTATAATGCAGGTGCTTCCGTACGCTATCTGGTGGGCAATTTGGATAGAAAGAAATGAAAGATGTTTCGATAATATCGAAAATACAAAGGAAAATGACCATCGCAGGATTATAATCAAGATAAAGGCACTGTTATACCTCTGGGGAATGAGTAATGGGAAGTTCAAAGGGCTGTTCTTCGACGATTTAGTGGGAAGATGGGATAGGAAAATACATAATATGTAATCCTTGTTAGTTTTTAATTCTGTTTTCTTCCTTCCTTTTCTGTTTTTCCTTTTTTCCTTTTTGGCCTTCTCTTGTTGGCCTTGTTGTTGTACCTTGTTTCCAGTGCCTTCTCAGAACTGCTTTGGAATGCAATTTTAACCTGTTTCAAAAATGTTTTCGTTCAGCCAAGCTGGTTAGATTGAACTGGAATCTAGGGGTGGGACTTGGGTTGGGTCAACCCGACCAACCCGAACTCGACCCAGTATTTGGGCAAGCATGGGCGAAGGTTGCTGGGCATTTGGACAAGTATGGGCATTATTTTGCCAACCCGTAGTCAAATTTGGGCAAGCATGGGCATAGATAATTGCCAACCCAAGCAACCCGCCCAACTCGAGAAACTTATATATATATATTAAGATTTAAATTGATTTCTAACATAGAAATATGTGACCAGAAAAAGAAAAATCTAATTTTACCAAGTATTTTGAAAGATATAAATGGATAAATATATTAAGTTATTATTATAGGGTGGAGGTATTAAGACCCAAAACAAACACTTTCCTTTTGTCTCACTATATGTAAAGTAAAATTATAATATTACTTAATAAGTAAAACTCAAAATAGTATAAAGACAATTATGGATTTGAATTTAATTGTTACTATATTTTGTTAAAATTTTTCATTTATTATGTGAGTAGATTGTTAGTTTATTTATCTTTTTAAACTATGAAGGATATTTTATTTATTTAAGTTTATTATTTATTTTTTATTAATTTTTTGTATTAATAATTTCATTCAATCACCTAAATTTATTGAAACATGGGCAACCCGAAGAACCCAAGAAACCCGGAGAACCCGAGAAACCCACTCGGGCCATGCATGGGTCAACCTCTTATAGGTTTTGTGGGTTCTATGGGCATTCTGGGCAAATGAGGTACAGTGTGGGCATGGCATGTCCAAAACCTCTAACCCGCCCAACCCGCCCGAGTCCCACCCCTACTGGAATCGGTGTAACAGGATAGATCTTGTAATGGGCTTGGACTGAAACAGGTTCAACTGTTCGGTCTGGCTTTAAACACGTATCCAAACAGATGAGCAAACTATGTGTCAACTTGTCGGTACTCGATATAACATTGAATCAACTTGACGGGTTTTCTTTCTTTTCTCCCATTGGTTTTTTGTGTGCTAAATGTCCACAAGAGGGCGATGAAGTCGAGAATGTATAGCCGTTGACCGGCTTTTCGGTTAAGGACGGGCGAGCCACAAATGTGGATTTATTTAAAATAGAGACGATCATTATTTTGTGAATCTTTTTATGAAACAGAAAAAAGACCTGCTGCACGAAAGACAGAAATTTCATGGAATTGGGGTTTTTAACATCCATGTTCGTCAACTTGCCGAAAAAAAAAAAAAAAAGAAGAAAATTTTTCGAAAAAAGAAGAAAATAATAGTAACAATATTCTGGGAATGAGCTGAAATCTTCAAATTGAAATGGTTGTGTTGAGGGTCCCACCTTTTCATCCAACGGGCGCCTTTCCGTTGGAAACAGAAAAAATTTAAATCTTCTCAACTGTTGTCTCAAACCCTCACTGCTCACTCACTCTCTCTCTCTTTAATGGCGTTTCGGCACCAAAAGCCACCATTGAAAGGCCACCATTTAACCTATAAAATGCCAACCCGACTTCCAACGTTGGCACATCGCTTTCATCACCATCATCAATGCTACTCACTTCTAATCCTAATCTACACTGCTTAATACGTACGATTATACGATTTAAACTCTTAATTTAACCACTCTCTATCCAAGTTATTAACGCCATGCGGCTGATTCTATCCCAATTATGATCGAAGACCTCCGATCATAACACTCTGTTCTGTTGACAGGAACGCGTACGCCAGGCTTGTGATGAATTTAATTGCTCCGATACCCCATAGAGTCTATGCAAATTGTTGCATTTTGGCTTTAGTTAGAAGTTGCAGGTTTTCCCAATTTCATACTAAAAATGTCATCATTGACCGATAATGTAGTCAATTCTTTAGCAGATGAAGCACGCCATTGCCTGACCTGTGCTACATCCGAAACACCGCCTCCTCCTCTATCATCTAGTAACGATGATGATCAAATTCCGATAACAAAAAGCCTAATGAACAACAACCAACAACTTGCGTTGCATTTCTTATACGAAAACAGGCTCGATGTGTTATCCGGGATCACAAAAACTGTGACTAACGTGTGTTCTAAGGTTTTTGATGATATCATACATCAGGCATTCTCAAATGCTGCTGCAGTCGCCACAGTTCCACCTCCAACTTCCCCTGAGCGTGTCTTTCCGCCTACCATAACTGAAACTGGTGAATCGTCGTTTAGGCAATCGAATTTGAACCCTATGGCTGAGCCATGGGTTCCAAAGAATGAATCCACACGCGAAAGAACCATGTTCATAACATTTTCCCGGGGTTATCCTATCAGTGCAATGGAAGTACGGGATTTCTTTGTTAGGTGTGTAAAACAAAATATTTTGTGGTAAATCTATATTAATTATTAATAACTTATAATTAATTTTTTTTTCTTCTATTCCGTTCAAAATTTTTTTTTTTCTTGAATTAATCTAATTATAAATTTCTTGGGTTGGACCAATTAATTGCAGATCATTTGGGGACTGCGTCGAGGCTATACATATGCAGGAAGTAGATCCGAATGAACAACCTCTATATGCTCGACTTATCTTGCGTTCGACATCGATTATTCCTTTAATTCTTGATGGGAAGGAAAGGGTGAAGTTCGTCCTTGACGGAAGACATATGCGGGTTCGTCGCTTTGTGCAGCGGATTAAATCCGATTCCAACAGCAATTATTGACGTATCACATTATGCATGTTCCATGCATATCCTCATATCCTTCACATGCAAAATCAACTTCCATGTAACCTACGTATTTCACTTTGTATATCTACATTCACTACCGTATCAAAGAAGATTATCTCATGAAGATTCAAAAGATGGGACCCACATCAACTACTTGGATGTCAAGGATTGTGAGGAGAAGAAGATCATGCAGAATCATTTAGTTTTTAGATTTGTTATTCTTTGTAACTTATTTATTGTGTAAATCTTTTTAGTTAGTATCTTTTGTAACCATATACGCAAGTATAAATATTGAATAATATTCATTCAATCTTCACAAGTGTGTGAAGACACAAAATTTCTCTCTTTTAATATTTTGAGCAATATATACATTTGTGACAACCCAAGAAATTTATAATTAGTTCCTGTGACTTAATTTGAGTGTTTCAAATTCGGTTTCTCAGTATGTTTAATTACAGAATTAACGAGTTGAACACAGCGAATGGCAGATGAAACTGTGAAAGCAGTTACGTGGAGCAGGGATTCGGGGAACCCGTGGGACCCCAGACCCATCAGGGAATTCTCCGTCTCCGCCCCGCTTCAGATTAAGTGAGGAATGGGGCGGGTACAGGGGAGAAACTGGTGGCGGGGATGGGAGTGGGGGTCGCATACCCGACCCCGCCCTATTGCCATCCCTACTTGTGAAGATGGTGTTTTCTTGTGAGGGAATCTGCACGAAAAATCCACCCTCGAGCGATAATATGGCCTACACGCCGGGTGCAAACAAGGTAAAAAAATAACAATAAATAAATAAATTAATTGTGGGTTGTTTGCCTAATGCTAATAAATAAGGCTAAAGGAGGACGAAATTATGATAGTTGGATAACTCGATCCCTAACTTAGTTTACAGATATTTAATTTGTGAGTATGATCCCATCGCCATGTAGGTTATTATCACGGAGAATCACATAATTTTAGAACTTTGAATAATTGAATCCCATAAAAAAGAGCAATAATTATGGTTTGTTAGGAAGGAGGATTCTAAGGTAGGGATTCAGTGGGGATCAAGGATTTATGTTTCCCTGGTTTATTTGGCTGCCAAGAATCTCTGGAAACTTGTTTCCCAGGAAAACATGTTTGCCAGCGCAAATACTTGTTTTGAAGTCCCACCTCCCCCTTTAGAATTTTTTGGAATTCTAAACTATAAGGATTCATTATGTATTCACCAAACTCATTGCAAATTATACCCGACAAAATTAAAATAACAAAATAGAGATTTTTCTTGGATTTTAAATGGCAGCGAAACAAACCAAAGGATTCATGTTTCTAGGGATTCATATTTCCAATGACTCATTTTTCCAATTCTACATCCAAACACAATATTAATAAATTTCTGGTACCGACAACAGCTTGGTACCCCTCCAATCTCCATTACCCTATATAATTAACTTGGTGACTTCTCTTCTCTGTTGTTATTTCTTCGTATGTTAACTTTGTAGGAGTTTCTCCACATTTCTCACATATTTGTTATTTGTGATGTATATACATACCCCTTTGTAATTACATAATATTGGGCGAAAAGCCCTCCTTTTATAACGGTTTCATGGAGATGACATGCATTTTTTGTTTTGTAAGAGCCTCTTCAATGCAAGCATGGTCAGCTTAAAAGTGGTGTATGCCACCTAAGAAGCATATCCAATTTATTCTTAAAACCCTCTCCAATGCAAATGTGATCATCTAATGTGCGGTTGGGAAGACATCCTCTAATCCACCCTCTTGTTCTAGAGGTTCAACAAGAGGATGTCATCTCATCCTAGTCAACTAGTTTTGTAAATAAAATCCAAAATCAAGTAAAAAGACAAAGCTACTCTTCTTTAATAGAAAAAAATTAAAAAGAGAAAGAAGAGAGATAAAAGAATTAGAGAAGAGTTGCATAAAAATTTCATAATAAAACCCACAATAATATTATTCATGTTGAGAAACCATCGAAAAGGGGCTACAGAATTAAGAAATTTGATAGCCCTTACCTATTTTTAAAATAGTCAACTTAAAAGATTAATTTTTACCGTGTTTGACAGTTGCCCTTATTCTATATTTAGATGTCAATAGCAGCCTCCTTTATTAATAGTTTTCATTAGGAAAAAGTATATTAAAAACACCGAAAATTATATCTAAGTTACCATTTTCAAATTAAATACAAAAACAGCACCCACCCACCTCTTATTTTATCCTAAAATACCCTTACTTTTTAAATAAAATTATCTCATATGTGAGTCGAGAATTTGGTCTAGATTGAAGAATAAAGAGTCTAGACAGTAAAAATCTAAGAGGATATTTTTGGAAGATTTTGGACAACAAATGAGGGAGGACTCTATTTTTGTATTTAGTTTAAAAATGGTGACTTGGCTGCAAATACTCCAAATTAAGGTTTTTTAAAGTACTTTTTCCTTAGTTTACTACTAAATACAAAAACAACACCCACCCCTAATTTTTGTCCAAAATCTTTCAAAAATACCCTCTTTACCTTTTACTGTCTAGACCATTTATTCTTTAATCTAGATCCATATAGGATATCATTTCATCTAAAAAGTAAGGGTATTTTGGGATAAAATAAGAGGTGGGTGCTATTTATATTTTTAGTTTCAAAATGGTGATTTGGGTGCAATTTTCTCAAACTAAGGTATTTTTTATGTAATTTTTTCAAGAATAAATGTTTTAGACAATAAAAAGCGAAGAGGGTATTGTTTGAAAGATTATGGGCAAAAAATAGAGGAGGGTGTTATTTTTGTATTTAATTTCAAAATGGCGACTTAAGTGCGATTTTCTCAAACTAAGTTGTTTTTAATGTACTTTTCCGTTTTCATGATCCTCACTCATTAATAATAATTTTTAGTTTTCAATCAAAACTATTTATACAGAATATTAGGGTTTAGACCATTATATAAAAATATATTAGTATCTAGTATTTATTATTTTAAAAATAAGTGTTTAATCCGAAATAGTAGTTAATCACACATAAGAGTTTTAGTAGACATAAATACCCTTTTTAATAACCGTCCCAAATATTCTAGTAATTTTAAAATTTAAAACCACTTCCCAAAACTCTATTTTTGACTCCCAGGATCTCTTACAAATTAGTTACAATCTTAAAGTAGTTCTTATCTATTTATTATCTAAATTAAAAACCATTTTTTGCTAATAATTTGAACTTTTAAAATTTAAATAACTAAGTATAGTTTAATATTTTTATTCATATTGTTTATTTTCGTTTTAATTTGTAAAATATTATAAAACGTGGTTCAATATAGTTCTAAAAAATGATTTTTTATGATATTGTAAAGTATTAAATTAAAATGCAATTTAATCAATAATTTTGCAAAATATTTTTTAATTTAATTTTTTTTTTTTTTGCAAATAGCAACATTTTTTGCATTACAATTTTTTTTTCATATTGGATATAGGGGTGTAAACGGTAGCTTATCGGATCGGATATGGCTACATCCGAATTCGAATCCGAAATTTTTTTACAACATCCGAATCCGATCCGATATCCGACGGATGTTAAAACTTAATGACCGAATTCGAATCCGATAATATTATCGGATATCGGATAATATCCGATTCAACCGATAATATTTTGATAGTGGTAAAAAGAGCACAAAAAACCCTAAAATCTATTTCTTGTATAGAGGAAAGACAAAAAAAAAAGGAAGCAAAGAGAGCAATGGCTATGTTCATACACAAAATCAGTAAGAATCCAACCAAAAATAACAAAAAATATGAAGGGAGACGGACTTGGAGAAGTCTGTGGGGGATTTTCTTCTTTGATCCTAGTTGTTAATGGTGTTAGCGGTGGAATTTTCTTCTTCGACATGAAAATCTGGATCTCTGAGATTTTTTTTACGCCATGACAGTGGTGGCCGCATCCATAATCTCCTAACTCCTTTGAGATGAAAATATAGAGAAACTTGAGTTGAGACGGATGGATGAGAGGAAGGAGAAAAGTGGGAGACAAGAAATAAGATAGGAGGAAAGAGAAAACACTTTAAAAAAAAAGTGGGAGACAAGAAATAAGATGGGAGGAAGAGAAAACATTTTAAAAAAAAGTGGCATGGGAGACAGGAGGAATCTTGGACCATTTTTATTTTATTTAAGTTTCATACTTTCATTTTACTACATTTAAGCACATCAAAATATTATATACCATGTTCTAAAATTAATATAATATATATATTTAATTTCTTTTCGGATTTGGATAATTATCAGATAAAATATCACAAATACTGAATTCGTATCCGATAATGCAATTATCCGAAATATAATATCCGAATCCGAACCGAAATCCAAAATTTCGGATAATATTTGAAATTTCGAATGCGGATTCGGATTGAATTTCGGATTTTCGAATATCCATTGACAGCCCTAATTGGATATATCAAGGAATCTGTGTTATTAATCATTTACAATGTATTTTTAACTTTGAATTTATATATTTTATTTTGTGGTTTTTTATTTTTTATTTATTTTATAAAAAATTTGATGGTTCAATATTATTCTAATAATATTCAGTACAATAGTATGTTTGGGTATTTCTAAGTCGATTGCAAATTACTAATATATTATTGCAATTTGTAACTTTGTATTGCAAATTACTATTAATGCAATTTCAAAATCGGAAATTTGAAATTGTAAATATATTTTTCTGCAATTAAAAAATAATTATAGCCAAACATTTTTTAGTTTAAATTTTTTTTTTTTGCAAAAGAGCAACGTTTTTTTGCATGACAAATTATTTATTTTAATCATATTAGATAGACTCAACTAATCTATGTTATTCATCATTTTACAAGTGTTTTAATGTTCAATTTGTTTAATTTATATATTCGATATTTTCTGTTTTTTATTTTTTATTTATTTTTTAAAAAATTTAATGGTTCAATATTATTCTAATAATATTCAGTACAATAGTATGTTTGTGTATGTATATGTTTCATTTATTTACTACCAATTTAAAAATTAACTCAATTCTTTGGTTTAACATTTTTTTGTCATGTAAAATTTCAGGTTTAAAATTTAAAGAAAGGACAAAAAGGATGCATGCAAAGATGACATACAATTTAGTGTCAGCTTCGATATACAATTGAACCATTATTGAAAATTTTGCAATGATATGATACAAATTAGAGTTAAATAAAGTAGCTTATTTGGTTTCGTTTAGACACTTTCGTTTTTTTTTTATTCAGTACTGTAAGACTCCTTGATTATTAAGAATTTCGGTTTTTATTCACTTAATTTGAATCTTGTTATATTTTTATCGTAGATAATTTTGTAATTCAATATTTTATTTCCTCTACTTCTTGATAAATAATTTTTAAATTCTTGTCCTATTATATTTTTAATACTTTGCTTGTCATTGATTAATATTGCAATGAAAACAATCCTACTTGACAAAGGGTTGCATATTTTTATTATTGCATATTCGAATTATTATTATTGAATTGCAAATTTGTTTATTTTTTTGCAAAAAATTAATATATGCAGAAATTTGTTTATAAATTTGAATTAAATTTTTTTTTTTAGTTTTTAAATCCCCATTAAGACGTTTTAGCTATTACTATGCTTTATATGAATCTCGATCACTATGAGGAGAAAATTAGAACTGAGATTCATATCACGCGTGGTAATAGTCACAAACGTGTAAACTAGGAATATGAATACAATTTAAATTTTTTTATAGTATTACAAATTGTATTTGCAAATTTTTATTTTTACAATTTCAAAATCACAAATTAGTTCTTTCAAATATATTGTTTTACAATTTTGATATTTTTGCAAAATTTTAACACTTGGTTCTTACAATTATAACTATTAAAATGCGTGATATGAATTATAGTCCCTAAAAGGTTTAAATAGTGACTAAGATTCATATCGGGTAGTAATAGCCACAAGTATCTAAACTAGGCTTAAAATCCCATGTAATTTTTTTATAAATACCATAGCAAATATAATTTGCAAATAATAAAATTTACAAATCTGTGTATGCAAACATACCTTGTTATGCAATTTTCCTTTTTTTTTGCAAAATTTTAACACTTGGTTTTCACGAGTATAACTATTACTCCGCGTGATATGAATCACAGTCCCTATAAGGTAAAAATAGGGACTAAGCTTCATATCACGCGTGGTAGTAGCCAAAAGTATTTAAACTGGGCTTAAAATCCTGTGTAATTTGTTTTAAATAACATAGAAAATTTAATTTGTAAATTAGTTTTTGAAAAAATATATTGTTATGCAAATTTTTTTTTTGGCAAAATTTTAACAATTAGTTTTCACGATTATAACTATTTCCCTGCATGATATGAATCTCAGTTCCTATGAGGTATAAATAGGGACTGAGATTCATATCACGCGTAGTAATAGCCAAAAGTATTTAAACCGGGTTTAAAATCTTGTGTAATTTTTTTACATACAATAGTAAAATTTATTTGCAAATAATAAAATTTACAAATTTATGTTTCTAAAAATATATTGTTATGAATTTAGTTTTTTTTGTAAAATTTTAACACTTGGGTTTCACGATTAAAACTATTACCCCGCGTGATATGAATTACACTCCCTATGAGGTATAAATAGGGAGTGAGATTCATATCACGTGTGGTAGTAACCAAATGTATTTAAACTGGGCTTAAAATCATGTGTAATTTTTTTAAATAACATAAAAAATTTAATTTGCAAATTAGTTTTTGCAAAAATATATTGTTATGCAATTTTCTTTTTTTTTTGGTAAAATTTTAACACTTAGGTTTCACGGTTATAACTATTACCCCGCGTGATATGACACACTCTCTATGAGGTTTAATAGGGACTGAGATTTATATCACGCGTGGTAGTAACCAAATGTATTTAAACTGGGCTTTAAATCCTGTGTAATTTTTTTTAAATAACATAGAAAATACAATTTGCAAATAATAAAATTTGCAAATTTGGGTTTGCAAAAATATATTGTTATGCAATTTTCATTTTTGTTTCAAAATTTTAACACTTGATTTTCACGATTATAACTATTACCCCACGTGAGATGAATCACAGTCCGTATGAGGTAAAAATTAGAATTGAGATTTATATCACTTGTGGTAGTAGCCAAAAGTATTTAAACCGGGCTTAAAATCATGTGTAATTTTTTTTAAATAACATAGAAAATTTAATTTTCTTTTTTTGCAAAAATATATTGTTATGCAATTTAGTTTTTTTATAAAATTTTAACACTTGGGTTTCACTATTATAATTATTACCCCACGTGATATGAATCACACTTCCTATGAGGTATAAATAGGGACTGAGATTCATATCACGTGGGGTAATAGTTATAGTCGTGAAACCCAAGTGTTAAAATTTAACAAAAAAAACCAAAAATATTACGTGAGGTATAAATAGGGACTGAGATTCATATCACGCGTAACTAAAAGTATTTAAACTGGGCTTAAAATCCTGTGTAATTTTTTTTTACATACCATAGTAAAATTAATTTTAAAATAATAAAATTTATAAATTTGTGTTTGTAAAAATATATTGTTATGCAATTTTTTTTAAAGGGTTTTAATACGTGAAATAGTTTAATTAATTTGCAAATAATATAGTGTTGCTTGCTTTTTAATACGTGAGATCTACACGAGTAATACCAACCAGAATTAGAATCATGTCAGCACAGATATTTTTACATAAATTTGGGTAACATAGTGTCAACATTATATAGTTAATTTTTTACAACTTTAAGAACTAGCATAACCTCATTATAAAACCTGTAAATAAACAAATTCATAAATATTTGTAATGTTACAAAAAATTGTTATATTACATAATATCATAAATATCTGTAATTTCAGGAAATAAAAAAATTCAAATGCAAACTATTTTGCAAAAGAAACATTAAAAAAATTAAAAATAATATGCAATAATACAAATTTGTAAATTTTGAACATTAAAAAAAATAAACTAAATATAAATATATTTCGAATAGTACTGAACAGAAATATAATAGAGATTGGTTATTTTCGATAATGGTCAATTTGTTTTGAAGTTTCCAAAAAAAATTACCAGATTAAATTTGATATTTTTTGGAGGGGTTACTAATTATAAACAATATTTGGGATGAAAAGTTAAGTTGTCACACCCCGATTTTCGGTACTCTAAATCCGAACCGATTCGCAAAGTCTGAAAACTAAGGCGTGATTAATGTAATAGAAGTGTAAGTGAAAATATCGAATAAAACTCATTTACTTTACTAATGAATTTAAAAATATTTTATTAATAGTCTACTTTAGTCAACATTGGTTACCTTAAAGGCCCAAGTCAACCGAGTCCATATAAATGTCAACTTAAGTCTCTAGCTAAGTCAAAGTCAATTCAAGTCGACCAATCTTTAGGTATTGCTCATTGACTCGTCAAAATCAATTTAAGTCAAAGAAAAATAAAAATGTAATGTTTAAAATAATTTTCGTGTCAACTGTATACAGTCGAGTAAAATAGGAGTATCTACTTAACCGTAAATCCTAATTTTATAAATAAATCCATTCTGAAAATTAGATTCATAGATCTACAATTTTATAAGAAATAGCCCGAGGCCATTTCTGACAATAAAGGGCCCAAATATACATCCGAAATACTGATACGTACGTGTAAAAACTCAGAAAATATAATTTCAGCTTTTTAAGAATTTTTGTAAAATCAGTAACTTTGAAGAGAAATTACTCTCTAACCAGAAATCCAAAATACATGTTGTAATAACTTTTTCAAAAGGAAAAATCGAGAGCTATAACTTTGTTAGAAATAGACTCGGCTCAATTTTGACCAGAACATGTCCAAAAACACTGTTTTGTAAATCTGACAGTATGAATTACGGGAATTATATAATTTCGTATAAAACTTAATTAATTCAATTATTCTTGACGAAAATTAAATGTAAATTAATACATCAATTATACAATTTAAAACTTAATATCTAAGTTCATAAGAATGTTAAAATAATAAGAATTAATACAAAATAGCCCTTATCCCAAGTGATAGAATAGTAGTTTAGACAATAACACAAGCTATCTACTTCTTAATCTACACATCTTTGAATTCTTCAACTCAACGTAACCTGTTGGGAGAAATTTAGGGGTGAGTAAACTCAGTAGGTAAATATCAACCCAAAAATAATAGATTGAAAACATAATTCATCAAAATCACAAGAATAATTAACTGATGAACTTGTAAATAAATTACCATTAAATGATTTATTTTCCAATCATTTAATATCTTATCTTGTATTAAACTGGGTAACAACCGCTTCCTCAGGCAGAAACAACGGTCAACCGCTTCCTTAGGGGAAAATAACAGTCTAAGGGGGTCTCTCTTTTTCTACCCATTTGATTATCATTTACATAATCCTTTTTAGATTTATTATCAATCTAAATCAATTTCCATCACTTAAAAATAAATAGTGATCATATTAACAAAATGCATATTTAATTTGTAAATAATACAAAATAATCCATCGCCATGCATTTTCATAACAAA
>MVGT01004368.1:160095-172485 GCA_002174775.1 Macleaya cordata
CTCATTATGAGATTCTATTTAAATTACTATACATATAAGAGATTTATTTCTGAAATCAATACCACTCAAATGGGCATACTTCCATACTAACTTAATTATGATCGATGGTTAAGTGTGGAATCCACACTATAGAATTTCTTGGGGTATTACATAAGTCGTTAAGAATTCCTAAATTTAAAGAATTTTAAGTAATCAAAACTACCCACTCCAAAACGTGGATGTCCTTCCCGAAACATTTTGTTTAAATCGAAACGGTTTTAAAGGGTAATATAGGTATTGTGAGTTATTTCAAATCGTACATGTCTATTGATTTTGAACTAAAACAGTATTTTAAAATTTTTTAAAGACTAACCACTATTTTTAAAATTACTAGCCGAGTTGTTAAGTATTAGAGTCCGGATCAGAGTACAGTGTTATTTGTACATTTTGTATGTACAGTGGCATGTGGGGCCCACATGTCATTGATCTAAGGGCTGATCTTTTTTGATAATATTCTCATCACAATGTAGACCATCCTTACCAAAAATGAAATGATTCTAAAACTGGTAGTCCCATTAAAAATTAACTTTTTTTTCTCATCGTTCATTGCTCACCGTTAATTTTTAATCAACTTCCTATCAATTTTTGATGAAGTTAAAAATTTTAGAATGATATGATTTTTAGTAAGGATGTTCTACTCATCTTGTAGATCATTCTCATAAAAAATTAGTCATTGGTTCCTCACTATGTGGGCCCCACAACTAATGTAAAAATAATGATGTACAAATAAGGCTGTACACGGATCCGTTCTCTTTTAATAAAACTAAATACTAAACACTAATTAATTTCTCCCATAGGAGTTTTACCTTATTTTATGCTATTTATAATTAGTAATTAGTAATAATTTATTAAAAATAATAGTTATTAATTTATATTCATTAATATCAATTATTCATATTCATGTATTTGAATTATTATTTTTATGACTAATAAAAACTAATTAATTATTAAAAATAAATAATACTTACTTGTATTTGTAATTAGATGTTAACTAATAAAATGACCTTCCATATAAAAAAAATCATGGAATATGAAAGGATGAAGTGGTCTTTTTTTGCCCCTGAAAATAGGATAAATTAATAATTTTATATTCACCAAAATATAACTGTCCGGCTCTTCCAAAGGAAATTAAATCTTGGGCTCATCCCTTCCATGATTTTCTCTCTCAGATTTTCTCATACATTCTCTCTCTAATCTATCCAAAAAAAATCTCTCCATAATCACCAACTCAGTTTTCACGATTTCCCCTCCCCACGACTCTCTCTCATCCATTCTTCAAATCTCGCCCTAATTTTCTCCTCTTCTCTTTCCTTAAAAACCTCCATTAATTATTTTCAAAAATAATTGTAATTTTCTTTTTTTTTTTATCTTCTCCACATTTTACTAAAATGTCTTCTTCAATCAGTCTTCTCCATTTTTCTTACTAAATCAGATTTTTTAATGGGTTTTTTACGAGACACAAATCAAATGATGAAGGATTTGAGGGAAAGGATTTCCGCGAGTAATTTATGAAGGGGTAATGGTGTATATTAGACAGTCTTATGTTGATGTTGGATTTTGTATCATTTTTTTTTTTATGTTAATTGAAATGGTTTGACCTTTTTCTCTCTATTGCAGATATTTGATTTTGTATCAACCTACCCTTTTTATTTGTAGGCTTAATGGTAAAATTTTTATTATTTATTTACATGGTTAATGAAACTCTCCTGGATTACAATGTATATTGAGAGGTGGTTCTCACTCTTTCTTAATTTAAATTTCATTTCTTTTGTTTGACATTTTTATTTAACACGATTAACTATATAAATTTCTAATACATTTTGAAGGGTTTAGATTTCGTATACCCTTTTCATTTGTAGTTTTAATGGTATACTGTTTGTTTTTATTTTTTGTTTTTATTTGTAGGGTTCATGGAAGATATTACAATTCAAATGTAAAGATTGAACTGCAATCGATACTGATTTATGTTTTCATATTGCATTTTTGGTGATCTTTTTTGTAGTCTTAATTTTCTTTTTGATCTAATGTACTTAATTAGCGCGTGCACAATGCTTGTTTAGTAATGAGAGAACGTTAAGACGGCGTTTGGCAACCAAAAGCAGAAGTGTTTTTGCTTCTAAAAAAAGTAAAAGTGCTTTTCAGAAGTAAAAAATAAGGAGAAGTTTGTATAGTAAACTATTAACTTATAAGTCTAAAAATATGATGAGTTATTAGTTGTTACACGGTACTCGACAGAAGCAACTTCTAAGAAGTAGAAAAGAAAAAAAAATTTGCTCCAAAAAGAAGTAACTTTTTTGCTTCTAGAAGTCACTTTGCAAAAAGGTTACCATACAAATTTTTTTGCTTTTTGACTTATATAAGTCAAAAAGTAACTTCTTAAGTAGTTGTCAAACGCCCTCTAAGTGTACATTGACTTGTTGGGCCTACCTAGAGATGAATCCGGGGCTCATTTTAAGTGAGTATATTCTTCTCATCATCTTTATCATCTTCACAAAAAATTAGCCGATTCTAAAAAATGAACCCCTGATTCATCAGGTAAGCCCCACAAGCCAATGTACACTCAATGTAAAAATAACGAATGTACTCCGATCAGCTCTCTTTAATAATTACTTATAATTATCAATCATAATTAATTGTAATTATTAATAATAATAGTAATTTATTAATAATAGTAATTAAAGTATGGTGAGTGTAGAGTAGTCACCAATAACACAATGAATATAGTAAAACAGAACGTTCTAAGACCTAAGTAACCAAAGCCTGGAGCAGGGACGACTAATTAAGAAATGTTCAAGTTGCGGAGCCTCTATATATGTAGTTCAACAAAACTTTTTTTTTTCAAATTAAAACTTAAAATTTTAATATTTTTTATAGTATATATAAATAAATTTTAAATTTTAATTTCTTTTAATCAAATTAAAAGTTTTAGAATGATAGAATTTTTTGTGTCATCCTCATAGAAACATAGTCCCTAAATCATTTCTATGGAGTCATACAAACTGGTGTAGACAAGGTGTAAATATACATTAAGTGTAGCATCACCTTTATAGGAAATCTGCATGTTTGACTTTTCAAATCTTCTAAATTAATTATCTTTTGGAAAGAGATAAACCGCCACTTTTTTAGGAACCTAAAACTGCCTCTTGCAAAGGGGTCTTCTTAACCCTAGTTTTTTTATGAACGAATTTGACTAAACCGCATATCCAAAATCTGTGAACCGCAGATCCAAAAAGTGAAAAACGCGGATCGAATGCGGATCCAATCCCAAACAGCAAATCCACAATTTGGGGCCGGATATTATAAATCATACCGAAAGCACAGGTTATAGCTATAGTTTAAGTGATAAAAGTATGAACAACCTAAGGCACGTAAACATGTCCTTAATTCGCATAAGCAAAAAAAAGGGAGGAGTTACAACTTACAACAAAACTCTCAGTGTCATAAATAAGAACTAACTCAACTATTCAGTACGAAAAATAATATGATGAATGAGAATTTAATACTTCAGTATGCTACGAAAGGTTCAAAAGAATGTGGAAGCGGAAAAGAAATTCAACAGCAGCGTCACAAAATTGTGTTATTTGAAAGACTAGACTACTTATTTAGCGGGAATGATTATTATTTAGTATTAGGGGGAGCAAGAATGACTAGTCGTTAACCGAGCTGTTCCTATGCAGCCTGTTTTAGTATTTAACCGGAGCAAGGATGTCTAATTGTGAACCAAGCTGCTCTTCCACGGCCTTCTCAGCCTGCACTCGAAGCTTGGTAAGTTGCTTCTTCCTCTCATACACAATCTGTGCCCTCTCCTTTCTCTTCTTATCAAGTTCCTGTGAACAACCAACAACCAGGGAAGTTATATAAATAATCAGGAAACAACAATAATCATGAACAGCCCCGAACGACCATTTTATCCCAGAATTTTTCATCACAGATTCAAAGCTAATTACTTTAGTCTTAGAAATATCTAGGAACCACATTCCTTCGATAGTAATGAATTATACGTAACTTTCTTCAATTTCATTCTAGGTTATATTCATTGACCAAGACATTCAAATAAAGAAATACAGTTCATTTAACAGAAACATGAAACAAGAAAAACAGAGAATAGCAGAAGACACTGAGCACTTAATCAAGAATATTTTGAAGCAGTAACAATTCCGTTATTGCTATTGCCCGACAGAAATTATTCACTTTCTTTCCCAAGATATGCTTTGAGGAACAGCTCAAGTATTGTTCAAACTAATTCAGTACCAGATTATTGGTAGATGACAAGGAAAAGAAATGGGTACAAAGTAAACATAATTTGAAAAAAAAAAAAAAGTTGTGCAGTCGGAAGTAGCTATGCATAACTAAAATTTACCCCTGTTCCCAGTTGGAAGTAGCGATGCATAATGTAACTAAGTATGACAATATGTTCTGCAGGCACGTAATATAGTAACCAAGCCCATCTTGCACATGTAAGTGGAAGAAAACAGAACTTATTAAGAGTACAAGAGCTAACTACATCGACACCATTGTGGAAGGTGTTATTATTTTAAAAGTTGTCAACATTCGAAGCATATCTACTCCATTAACACCAAAAAATTGCTCTTGCGTAACAGATGCAATTAACAGATATATAACAATATCATCGTTCTACTCATGGCCAAATCCTCTATTCTAAATGAGCACATCATTCTAGCTGCTCAAACTACCCCTATATGTGCGCTGCTAGGTAGCACTAAAATTTGGAGTGGACTGAACTTTCAAAGAGAACAAGCCAATGAACAGATCATTCTAATTCCTCCGCTCAGTTAAAAAAAATTCTCTTTATTGTTAGTTTAACCTTGATAAATGACATGGCAATGGTTTCTTGAAGTCTTAAAGCACAAATGTGCATAACCAATAAAGTTATAGGATCTAAACGACGCATACTGGACAGAAGAGAATAGGTCCAACACACATAACACAACATCAATGAAAAATTGGCAATACTTCTTATAAACCTGAATTACCTAACAAGACTGAAGTGGGTGAGAAATATTTCAACTAAAAATGAAATAGTAATAAAACAAAATAAACTAAAAGAAAGGAAATAGAGTACTGACCCTGATAGTGTCGTAATAGTTCCAACCGACCTCGGATGAAAGCTGACCCAAGGTGCAGTACTTGTGGCCAGGCTGAAGCCTCGTAACCCTAATTTTGAAAACACATATGAAAAACATAAGAAATCTAATCGGTATACTCAGAGAGCGTCGAGAGAGAAGATAAGAGAGAGAGATAGACAGAGAGAAGTACTGACTTGAGAGCATCAGGGATGACCATCTTCTTCATCTTGTTATAAGGAGGTGGAACCCCTTCGTAAACCTTCAGACGTGCAAGAGCTTCTGCTCCACGCATGGTCTTATGAGGAATCATTCTAACATCAATCAAACAAACCACCAAAAAAAAAAAAATCTTTCTAATTAAATACAGAACAAGAAGCAAAAATCTTTCTAAGCAAAATCATTTTAAGAATAAGACAAAAACCCAAAATCTTTCTAAGATCAAATAACTATTAAAAATCGTTCTGACCAAAAAACATTCATTGAACAGAAAAAATAAATAATCGTAAACAGAGTTTCATCTGGGATGGCGTGATTAGATTATATGAGATAATTAATGTACAAATAGAGAAATGAAGAATCAAAACAATAGAAATATACCCTCGGACGGTCCTCCAAAAGATCTTGGAAGGTGAACAGAAATGGATGGGACCGTGGGAAGGTTTGGTGTTCATCCTCTTCCTGAGGAAACGGTGGTACTTCATTTTCTGTCTGACGAGACCACCGGAGAGGCAAATCTCCTCGCAACGTACCACCACCACCTTCTGCCCGTTCATTGCTTCCTTGGCCACCTTAGACGCCAACCGTCCACCCATGTGGACACTACCGTCCACCACCACTACCTCAGCGCAGATCCCTGACACCGACACCATTTTTTCTCTCTTTCTCTGTCTCTCGCTTCGTTGATGAAGGGGACGAATGGGATGACTCGCCCTTTTCTAGGATTTTTTAAGTGTGGTTTTAGGGTTTTACAATCGCACCACATGCCTTGCAAAATTAACCGTTGGATCAAATAGACATACGCCCCTTTCTGTTGGACCGATGCTTTTACAAAATCCATGCCATACGCTTACGTGGCATGGTGGGACCCACCAAGTTTTCCCTCCTAAGAGCATCTCCAATGCAAATGTGTTTTGCTTCCCATGTAGTATGGCTTTCAATACATCCTAAGCAAAACACATTTGCAAAAAATCCCTAAGAGCCCCATTTGGGGCTCTTAGGGATTTTTTGCAAATGTGTTTTGCTTCCTCTGTGGCATAGCTTTCAAGACATGAGACTTGTTTCATATGTGGAGAAAAAAGTTCCACAATTTATGTTAAAAAAAAATGTATTTCCAATGTAAATGTGTTTTGGTTGTTAGTTTTACCTATGTGGCATTTAATTAATTAAATATTTTATTTTTTTAGTTGTAAAAAATGAAAAAGAAAATAAAATCTTTAATGAGATTTGCTAAAAAAGAAGAGAGAGTGATACGGTTCTCTTAATTTAATTTTTAGATTTTATTTTAATTTATTTTTTTAGTTAAATGTATGCAATAATTCCTTGTATTTAGGGATATGGGTTGTTAGTAGAATTAGTCTTCCACGTTTTTGTGTGGGGTTATGGGTAGTTAAAGGAATTTAGTTGTTATTTGTTAGTGGATAGAGTTCCATATTTTTAGGGATATTATTTGTGTATGTGGGTGTTTTTAGTTAGAGGTGTTTGTAATTGTAAAACTCTATTTAAAGAGTTTGGTCATTAATGAAAGATATGTGAAGAAAAATATTAAAACAGTAAACACTTTGTGTTTGTTAGAGGTCGTGGGCTCCTCAATCAGCCCTAAAATATTGAGGTCACAGGTTCCTCAATCAGCCTGAATCCTATCCTTCTTCTTCTTTTAATCTTCTATTTTTACTATTTTTTTAGTTTTTTTAGATACAATTTTCGGGATTGTATCAGAGAGAATAATATATTTAACTAAATTTGTTGACAAGGATGGGAAGACATCATCTTGGTGAACCTCTAGAACAAGAGGATGGACTAGAGGATGTCTTCCCAACTATCTGCCACATCATATTCACATTAGATGAGCACATTTGCATTTGAGACGGTTTTAGGAATAAATTGGATGTGCTTCCTACGTGGCATACCACTTTTTAAGCAGACCATGTTTGCATTGGAGAGGCTCTAAAAATGTTTTGAGGAGATGTCTAACTTATATGGCAGTGGGACCCACCATGCCACATTAGTGTCGGGCATCTGATTTGTAAAACGGCCAGTCCAAATAGCAGCACTTTTCTCAAAACGTAGGTTGGAAAGAGTGTTGCTTTTTTGCCCGACCCTTTTACAAAACAAATGCCAGATGCTTATGTGGCATGGTTGGTCGTTAGAAATTCTCTCATAAGACTTTTGGGAGGAAAAAGGTGGGGGGTCCTACCCTGCCACATAAGCATCTGGCACCCATTTTGTATTGGGTTGGAAATGGGAAAAGGCCCGACTCTCCCCATTCTCAAAAGAGTCTTTTACCCATCAAAACCCGAAGTTAATAGTTAATTACATTTACTACCTTAAACTTCTAATAACTCCTCAAAAACCACATTTTTTAAAGTTGGTTACAAATACTACCCTAATTTTTTTGCAATACCAAAACTAACCCCAAACCCATCGTCTTCCTTACCTTACTGATAAAAAATGACAAGAAGTTCGTCCCATTTTTATTTGATCAGTAAACTCGTTCTTTTTCCACTCAATTCATCCCTTTTTTCTCTTCGAGAGAGAAAAAAAAAACTTTTTAAGTTTCAGGTTTTGCCTATTGGGCAGAAACTTTTGTATATTTTATGGTAGAAAAGGGATTTACTCACCATGAAAGTGTCAATTTGTCCATTTGAAAGTCTGATTTCTTTTGAAATTTATCTAGATCGAGTTCAATTAAAGAACCCATTTTTTCATATTCGCACATAATAGAGAATTTTAGATTGAATACTCCTTTTTCTCAGGAACAATAGATGAATAAGGGTTTCTGAAGTGGAATTTTGGGGTTATCCTTTTTCTTTTTTCTTTTCTTTTTTTTTTTCTTTTTTTTTTTGTTGGAATAAATGAGATTAGATGTCTCTGAAACTCTTACTAGTTTTGAAGGATTTCAAGTACAGTGGATTTCTCGATGAAGGTCAGAGCTTCAATTCTCTTGTTTTTAGAAACACCCAAGTTGGAAAATATTTATAATTCTGATTTGACCTATTCTCAGTAATCCAATTAGAAGCGTGTGGAGATTGAGATACAAATTCTCTTTCTTTGTGAGTTCTCCATCATTTTTAGTCTTCTGATCAAGGCATCAGGTTTGAGTTAGAAAAGAACTAGAAATTATTAAATCGGTTCAACAATGAAGTTGGATTGAGTATGATCTTGTAAACTAATTTAACGCTAAAAGTAGAGTAAATTCCGACATACTAGATTGCAGAGGCGACTCGTTGGAACCATGACAAATCGTCCCCCTTCCATGTTGCCGCACAATTCTTCTCACCT
Organism: Macleaya cordata; assembly: GCA_002174775.1. Taxonomy (NCBI): domain Eukaryota; kingdom Viridiplantae; phylum Streptophyta; class Magnoliopsida; order Ranunculales; family Papaveraceae; genus Macleaya; species Macleaya cordata. Next base: position 168,720 of record MVGT01004368.1, read on the forward strand.
TTTCCTCAAAACCTCTCACTTGAAGTTTTTTTAATCTTTTTCTAAGAAAAGCGTGAAAAGAAACAGTGAAGTAAAGAAGAAGATGAACTTCCGGGGTAATTTTGGTATTCTAAAAAACTGGGGTAGTACTTATAACCAATTAAAAAATATAGTCTTTGGAGAGTTATTAGAAGTTCAAGGTAGTAAATGTAATTAACTACCAATTTTGAGGTTTGTAAGGTAAAATACTCTTCTCAAAGCGTCCCCATTTATAAGGATGTGAGAAATTTTAATTTCACCCCACTTTTCATTTATGAATATTCTATAATATTGTTACCCTCAATTTACACCAATTTATATATATGGCCCACATTGAATAATCCAAGGGTTAATATTTTGTGAAGATGATCTCCTCACCACAAAGATTATTCTAACAATAATTCAAATCGCTCTAAAGTTTTTCTCCCCATCTAAATTTGGTCCAAAGTTTGATCTGAATCATTTGTTTTAACTATTAGGTTTAACCATTTGTAATTGCGGTCAAAAGTTTTATAATGATGTGATTTGTTGTGGGGAGATCCTCCTTAGAAAAAATCAACCATTGGATCATCTATTTGTGGGATCCATAGATAGATATAAACAAAACTTAAAAATAAGTGAGATATTAATTTAAGTAAAAAGTGGAATTAAAATATCTAATTTGTTTACCCCTTTTTAGGTAGTGGATAATTTGAAAAAAAGAGGGTGCAACGAAATTGGATTTGAAAATATTAATGAATCTAAAATTTTCGTAACAAAAATCATCTCCATGTGACCCCACTAACTAGTGTAAATAAAAAATCTCTCTTTATTTGCAAAAATCTCTCACTCTAATCTTTCCTAAAAGTTTTTCGATTAATCCACAGTCAAATCTCACAAGGCCATTTGGCAGCCACTTAAGAAGTTGCTTTTTGACTTATATACGTCAAAAAGTAAAAAAGTTTGTATAGTAACATTTTTCAAAATGACTTCTAGAAGCAAAAAAGTTACTTCTTTTTGGAGCAATTTTTTTGCTTTTCTACTTCTTAGAAGGTGTTTCTCCTCGAGTACCGTGTAAGAACTAATAACTCATCATTTTTTTAGACTTATAAGACAATAGTTTACCATACTAATTTATCCTTATTTTTTACTTCTCAAAAAGCACTTTTACTTTTTTTAGAAGCAGAAGCACTTCTGCTTCTGGTTGCCAAACGCCCTATCGTCCTAAAATCTCTCCCTCTCATCGACCTTCAATTTATTTATTAATTTTTTTTATAAGAAACATCTATCTTTACTATTATTAAAAGAATGACATTTTTGGTAGTTTTTTACTTAATTAGCCATTATAATCATTTTTTGTTAAAAAATGACAAGGATATAATTGTAACCTTTTGTCCCACAATCCTCTCCACTATTCCCCGATTTTCTCCCTTTTTTAAACCTTAAACAAGTCTCCGAACTCTAGCCCTCCCACTTCCACCTAAGTGCCTCCTAATTGTTCGTAGAAAGGTTAGAATATTTGATTCTTCATCTTTTTTATCTTTTTAGAATTAATAATCAAATACTGAGATTTCATCAACTGCAAAATCATCCATTGTGGATAATCAATAGATGTTGATGGGAACCTTAAGAAGCACCCAATGGACCTGTGATTCCATACCTCAATTCTATAACAGTTTAAAATTTGTCACAGGAGTCTTCCATACCCCCTTATTTTTATTGAATATTTTTTTGGAATAATATTTTAATTTTTTTAATTATTTTTTGTGTATTTACAGGGGGTAGTTAATTAGGATTTGGATGGACTTTCATGGACTCATGAAATCGGGGGGTGTGTAGTTATAGACTTTGATGAAATCCATAGAAGTCCCATGTTGGTGGTTGTGGACTTGATTAAAGTCAATAGAAGTTCTATGTTGGTAGTTGTAGATTTTATTAATGTCCATAGAAGTCCCATGTTGATGGTTGTGGACTTTGCTTAAGTCCATAGAAGTCCCATGTGAGTGGTTATGGACTTCAAAATGATGGATTTGTAAGGTGATGGACTTCCTTGGACTTTTTTGAAGATTTATGAAGAAAAAATGGTGTTAGCCAAATCCAGCCAATATAGGTGAGATTTGCATGGACTTTCTCTCTCCTATCTCTCCACTATAATAAATAATGATTAATTATTAATATATTATAATGATAATACTTTATTATTAATTATAATTATAATTATAATAAAAAATAATTATAAAGATAATTATAATATATTTTTAATTTTAATATTTAATAAATAATTATTATTAGTTTTAATAAAATATATAATTATATTATATTTTTATATTATAATCAGACTATTAATTATAATTATTATATTTTTATATTGACTACCCCCTTGTTAATAACATTCTAATTCATGCATATGATTTGTGGATCGGCAGCCTTGAATGCACGGTAATATTATAGTCCATATATTTATTGAGAGTAGTAAATTTCTTTAGAGCATATTGTCTTTACCCCTCAATTCTTAATTCATAAATCACTTACCCCCCACTTGTTTCAAAAAATCACTTATCCCCTCACTGTTAGAGTTTCCGTCGATTGACCATCTATTCGGTCAATTTCGTGTCACGTACACGACATGTGACCTGAAAAAAGACTAAAATGCCTTCCCTTATAAGTAGCCCAACCCAACCCAACCCAGACTTGGGTTAAATGACAGGTGGCATCATCCCAGAAGACATGAGATGGACGTCTGAGATTAAAACTATAGATCTCTTGTTCATCCCATGTTAGTATGAAGCCCTTTTTTGCATTTAAAGAAGATAGAACTATAGATTTCTTATTCCTGTTTCGTTTTCTAAAAAATGGAGGAGTAATTGATTTAACAAATTAACCAGTGGGGGGTTAGTGAAAACCAAAATTTAACATAGCCTGTCTCCTTCCTATTCAATGAATTTGGTTTGACATATCCTGTCTAACATAACCAATATGATTAACAAAGATAACATGTTCAACATAACACAATCTTATGTTAGACAGGCTATGTCAAACCAAATTCATTGAACAAGAAGGAGACATGCGACGTTAAATTTTGGTTTTCACTAACCCCCCACTGGTTTTAAATCCATTACCCCCATTTATAAAAAAAAAAGGAAACATGTCACATGTTATCTTTGTTGAACATGTTATTCATAGCCTGACTAAAATGACATCCCTTATGTTATCCTTATTAGGTTTCTAATAAGGTTATGTTATGTTGAACATGTTATCTTTGTTAATTAAATTGGTGATGTTAGACAGGCTATGTCAAACCAAATTCATTGAATAGGAAGGAGACAGGCTTTGTTAAATTTTGGTTTTCACTAACCCCCCATTGGTTAATTTGTTAAATCAATTACCCCCTATTTTTTAGAAAACGAAACAGGAACAAGAAATCTATAGTTCTATCTTCTTTAAATGCAAAATAGGGCTTCATACTAACCTGGGATGAACAACATATCTATAGTTTTAACCCAAGTCTGCATTGGGTTACTTATAAGGGAGGGCATTTGTAACGCCCCAATTCGAAACTCACAATCTCTAAGAATTGAGTCGCATCTCGAGGCGTTAGGCTAATTATACAAGGTGACTAATTAGTACTAAACAAACCTAAACAAGGTTTACAAACCTAATCAGAGTTAAACTAATGCAGCTATCCATATCACTAATCACCTCAAAATATGACTAGGGCGAACGAAAAATTCGCCAGAGTCTCCCCTGTAATTTCAGGGTTCTCAACCTG
>MVGT01004368.1:174781-198082 GCA_002174775.1 Macleaya cordata
TAAAATTGAAAACTAAGATTAACAACATAAAATGTCTAATTAAAATTAAATACGGAGCTAGGGTTTCAAATTATACCTCGATCCACAAATTAAATGGTCCCTACGATATCCAATGGGCCGTCATCAACATCATCTTCTTCTCCCTCTTTCTCTCTCTCTCTCTCTCTCTCTCCTTCCCTTTCTCTCTCTCCTTCCCTTTCTTTCTTTCCCTTTCTCTCTCTCCTTCTCTCTCTGACCCGCCGCATCTCTCTGTTATAAGATAACCTCCAATTTTAATAACAGAGAGATAAATAAATGCATAAATGCAACACACGTGCACAATGCTTGTGGGAAGAAAAAGAAAAAACTTTATGTATAAATAAATGCAGCTTAAGGAACATGTACATCGTAAGAAACACATGCAAAAAACGTGCACAATGCTTGTAGAAATGAAATGAAAGCAGAAATGAACATTTTGAAGTTAGGCAAGTAATAAATATTAGTAAACATTCCTAACCCTTGGATTAAGAACATTAGAAATGTGGATAATGAAAACAATTAGATTAGGTTCATTTTTAAACATTAAGGTTCCTTGTAAATGAATAAAATGAAGATAAATAAATTTAGAGGAGGTGGAAAGAGGGTGGCCAAACCCTATAAATAGAGGGCTGGTCGACCTCCCCTCTCCACACACAAAACCTACTCAAAAAAAAGAAAAGAAGAAGAAGAAAATCCCTGACCCTAGCCTCTAGCCGATTTCTCTTTCTCTGTCTCTCTCTTTTCATCTTAGAAGAAAAACCCATTTAAGTTTTGAAGAAGCTTGGAGATTTTTAAGATAAAGAAGAATTGGTTTAAGCCTTATGGAATTTTAATGAAAAGGGTAGGGATAACCGCTACTATAAAACTTATTTTCTAGTTATTTTCTTTCGCAATTTCTTCGAATCATGTTTTCTGAAATCTGTTTTCTACATAAAATATTATATTTTTGAGAAGGTTTTCATGCATAAAATAACATTATTTTTGGGTTGTGAGATCACAAGAGTGTGATTTAAAAGCTACTTGAAGTTAATGTGGAAGATGAGAGGTTTAAAAATAAACCTTGGTCTATCAAAGAACTTTCCTTATAGTGGCCTTGTCTTAGTGGTTTCCAATGAGAGGGTATGATATGATAAAATGTAGAGCAAGTTGTCTTTACCCCCAAATGCTAATTGGAAAATCATTTCCTCCCCCCCACCCCCCAAAATATTTCAGAAAATCACTTTCCCTCCCACTGTTATCATTTCTGTCAGTTCTCCATCCAAGTGACCCACGTGCACGTTATGTGACTTAAAAAAGTCTAAAATACCCTCCCTTCTAACTAACCTAATCCAACCCAAGTTAAGTATTTTTTAATGACATGGCAGCATCCTAACGATTCTAGGATGCACGACCACGATTATAACCCTTCTTTTATGACCGTTGTCTCATAACGGCCACCCACTCCCCTTATAAAACCCCATTTTTCATCTAAAAACTCCATCTTCTTCTTCCATACTTCTCTCTAGATCAAACCACCATTAAAACTCCATTACAAGTTCTATTTTGTTAAAATTTCAAGAATGGGAGGGGGAAAAGCTTCATCCCTGGTAAGTATGAAATCCTATTTTGCAATTAAAGAACCATAAACCATGGCTTTCTTTTCCCTAAGCGGGGTAAGTGAAAATCGAGTTATGTACTGATTTTATTTATTTGAAACAGGTTTCATGCCAAGCTTATTCCAGGGAAGGACATGACTCTGTTGACTGTCCTTGGGTTCACACAAGATGCAGGAAGTCTAGCTGTAATGGGATTCGAAAATTACTACGATCTTCTCAACCCACTTCTTTGCGTAAAATGTTTTTTACTTGTCAACATCCTACTTGTCATGAGTTTCAATGTTTTGAAGAGGCTTTTAATGGAGTGGGTTCTTCATCAACTCAACATCCATACGGAGATGGTTGCTTCCATTGTAAGGCAACCAATCACTGGATCAAAGCATGCCCCTGGAGAGACATCCCATGTATTGAGCCAAACTGTAAAGGGGTGAGAAAGTTGAAAATCTCAGGGACTGAACATAACTATGGCATCTATTTTAACTAAAATGCCTTGAGTGTGATACTTTTGAGTGGTTGAGTGATGTATTAGTGAAATATCACCTAATCCTAGGTGAATGTCTAAATAATAAACACTAATCTAAGTGTATATGGAAGGGGGATCAATATCTACCTATTTAAAAGTTAATTCACTATGCAAGCATAATAAGTAGTAATTGAAAACAAACAAGTATTAACTTATTCGATTCTCAAATGCAGAATTAATGGAGAATCAAATATTTCAATCTTGAACAAAAATCATTCACACAAATAAGTAATTAACACAAATGATTTTTGTTGAAGGGGAAAAACCTAACGGAAAAAACCTCGGGACCTAGTCCAGAAATTACCACTAAGAGTTGTGAGAAATCTTACAACCGTTCACATCGACAACATGACTCCCTCATGCAAACTCGACCGATCTTTCTCCACGACCCGAATCGCCCCTTCTATGGTGTGTGCGTCTCCAACTCGGAATCCACCAAGCCTCGTACTTGTATGCTCGAATCCACGAGCCTGCACCTCGCCGAAACTCCACCGACGAACTCACCGGAACTCCACCAGTAACTGTAATGGTGTTTGAAGATTTGAGTGTTTCTTAAACACTCTATAGCTCTCATGCTAGAATGATATGCAATATCTAGCTAAAATTAAAAGCCCTATGAAAGTAGAACAAAATTAACTCTCAAGTAGAAGTTAGCTCAATCTCTCTCAAGATCTTGAAGCCCTAGCTAGTTGGAGAAGATGACTACAATGGTTTATCACTCTAAGTTCTAACTCTCTTCTTCTTCCTTGATGCGTGACCTAAAATGTTTTGCTTCTCTTCCTTATATAGAGAAGGAGCAAAACTATAAGTCATTTAGGTTAAAAGACCAAAAGGATATGAGGCCCTAAGTCTAAAAATCACGTAAACCAGAAACCCAGGTGCAACACATCGGAAGAGTATCGATAGTCCTATGAGGAGTATCAATAGTCCTATGATCTGCTGACAAAAGATCGGAGGAGTATTGATAGTCCTCTTAAGGAGTATCGATAGTCCTATGATTTGCTGTCAAAAAATCGAAGGAGTATCGATAGTCTTCTTGAGGAGTATCGATAGTCCTGCCCATAAGTTGAAAATAACTCTAAATTAGTTCTAAGACCATCCTAGCTTATGTGGCTAAGTCCTAATGCAATACTAACCACCTAAGAATGATAAACAAGGTCACTTACCAATGTGTGGTGAGTTCCGGTGGTGAGTTGAGTCTAATGGCGTGCTTTCTCTTCGATCTTCGATGAAGTGTGAGTTTGCACGAAGGAGATAACCTAACTCTAACTCAAGCAAGGACATACATTTGAGTACATTGTCTCACCATGAACATTGACAAAACCAAAGGGACCTTTCAATCTCCCCCTTTGTCAATTTTATGACAAAACCCCATACATCCCATACATAAGAAAATTTCTAAAAGACAGATATTACAACATGAATTCTCTTACAATGGACTCAATAAAATGCAAAGCCTCCCCAATAGAAAAAACAACAAACACATGGAAACTTCTGCAAAATCACACAAGAGTCATTAAGGCATCATAATATAGGCAGTAAAGACCAACCTTGAGTTTCTTGAAACTCCCCCTATCTAATACAACTCCCCCATAATTACTTCTCCCCTTTTTGTAATGAAATCGACAAAGACTGAAGGGGGTAGTGGAGAGGAGCATAAGACGAGAGGTTCACCATTCAACAAGTCAAAATATTCACAATAATAAATAAGACTTGAAGCAATGGAAGATAACATGCATTATAGAAATTTCAAATTCATTCATTCGAAAGAGAACAAGTCTACAAGCGATAGAAATGAGTGAAACGAAATAAACAAGCATAGTTATCTATTATTCATAACAAGATGAAAAAGGAATGAAGGACTACACAAATAAACTATATTGTGTCCTAATCTAATCATCCTCCTCACCACTGTCAAAAACAAGCTGTGAGTTTTTCCAAAAAGCCTATCATATGAACCACAGTTTCCACAAAACTCCCCCTAAATCGAATCATCCAAAACATTTTTAATAGAATACAACAAGATTTGATAGAAGAACACACTCACAAAAATGCTCTACACATGAACATATGTGTAAAGATTTAATCCCAACCACATGAGAAACAATCACTGTGTGCCATACGATGAATCAAGATTATCAAGATGAGACAATTTACACAAGTCCATGAAAGCATCATAAGCAATTGGTTTTCAAGAAGATATTTAAACATAAACAATGAAAACCCAAGTTGAGTTAACCACAGAGTCCATCGAACAATGGAACGAGTGTGTGCGCAAGTGATGATGTCACAAAGTGTGAAAAGATCCTTGAAAGTTGATAAACATTAAAATTCTACTCTCTTTTCACTATTCCAAACCGCACTAGTATGGAGGACGAATCACAATGCACATTCTAAGTAGTTCAAGACCAACATGTTAGGGCTTTACCATGAAGGTGTATTTTAGAATACATATAGCCCAAGAGCATGTATCATGACTCATTAAGTCTACCTGAGAGTTTATTATTGATTTGTTAGAGATTTGCTCACAAGCATCAAGACTTATCATGTGGTCCCACTACGAACTATCATGCCACCAAGCTCAAAATCTTTTACGAGAGCTTACTCTTTAGGTGACTCCACCAAGCTCAAAATATTTTACGAGAGCTTACTCTTTAGGTGGTACACCGAGTTTAAAATCTTTTACGAGAACTCACTCTTTAGGTGTATAGCAACAAAATATTAACAATAAATTACAAGTGCTAGGATAGCTCGTCTACACTAGTTTGGTTCAAAATAGTTCGAGAGAAGTAACGAACATACAAACTAGGATCAACCCACACACATTCAATCAATCACAAGATACAATCATATGTTCCGAAAAGTTCGAGTGAAATGTGTGTAGTAGAGAACATGAGATCTCATAGTATATTATCCAAAGATATTCAACAACTCCAAAAACTCATGATCTCAAGAGCAAGTGATCAAAAACCTTATCTAAGATATTCAAAATGCATAAGTAAATGATCACAGTGAAGACACACAGGTTAAAACCAAATCAAAACACAAATGACCTGTGTGCCAAACAAAGATACTACGGGAGAAAATTATGCATAAAAGCCATAAAAGATCAAAAACACGAAGTATCACAGAATTCTTTCTAGAATGCAAGAAAATTAATGCAATGCAATGCAAACTAGAAGAATACCCACTCAACATCCCTAACAAAAGATGCAGTCCAAGCAAATGGAGGTATGAGAGTGCAAAAAAGGATTCATGATGAAGCATAAAAGTAGGACATAACACAATGAATACCCAAAGTGACATGCACACAGCAAACATTATGCATAGGATTCATCCATGAATAACAAGAACATAAAAAGGAACATGCTGAGGATAAATTCTATCTCAACCGTGGACTATGATTGAGAGATAACTCTTTGCTTCACTTTTTGTCCACATACTCAGCACAATTTGTATCAAGGATGACGCCATCATTGAGGTTCTTTGCCCTGTTCAAAGCCTTGATTCTTCTTAGAAAATCTCTGCACCATCACAAGAATTTCATCAAAAGAATTGGGTTTCTCTCGGAGGGAAACCACCCATGTGAACCGAGAGAAACCAATGACCATAATCAAAACAAACAATTTTTAATATATATGGTCAAGTACCCAAACACCTTGAGAGGGATTCAAATACATTGGTTGGCTCAAAATCAATTGAGACGACAAACAAAATATACAGTATTTACAGTTTGTTACCTCATTCGATTTCGATGGTTGCATCCCCACTAATGTCATTGGAGATGTGGAGCCTTGCCCCCTTGAGTCGACGTGTGTTCAATGTTGTCAACTCATTTCTTCACCCAAACCAACATTTCTTTCCTCTTTAGAGATTCATCCTTTGGCTTGGGTGTAGAGGCTTGCTTCACTTTGGTCTTCTTGCCTTGCTTCTTAACATATGGCCTCTTGCCATATGTTTTTCTACTACTGTTGGGATTTGCAAGTCTCCCAATCTCTCCGGTCAAAGCTCTTGTTTTACCTTGAAGTTGCTTAAACTTCTTTAGCAACTCCTTTTCTCTTTGTGAGCTATGGAGGTCTTCCAAGTAGAATATGCAAGTATTTTACAAATGACCTTGATATCCACAATATGAGCATGTGTAGATACTTTGAGGCAATCTCCTAGAGCATGTTGGCTTGGCTTGTGACTTGGAAACCTTCTTTGGAGCTTGTTTCTTGCCAAATTCCTTTGGAGCTTGTTTGTCGGCTTGCTTAACTGGTCTCTTTTGTGGAAGAGGAGGAGGCTTAGCTTTCACGATTGTCATTGACATTAAAGTGCTAGCAACTTTACTTAGATCAAACCCGAGTCCCTTTTTGTCATGCGAATTCTTCGACCCTTTCAACATTGACACAAGATAATTTGACTCATGGTTGAACTTTATGAGTATCTCTTTAGACTCTTTCAGCTCATCCATTACTTTTTTCATCTCATCAAGAAGGGATGTAACTCTCTCATTTGCCCCCACAAGCTCTTTCTTAAGAAACTTGATTTCTTTTTCTTTCCCTTCAAGAATCTCATTTCCTTCTACCTCTCTCTTGGAGGCTTCTTCCACTTGAAGTATTAAATCATTCTTCTCATTCTCAAGACTTGAAATCTTCAGTTTTAGCTCTTTGTTATCCTTGGACAAGCTCTTACTGTTTTTCAAAATTCTTAAAAACAATTCTTCTTCGTGGAAATCATCTTCACTCTCATCTTCTTCACTTGAGGTTTAAATACTTTCATCATCCTCTACTTGCTCATGTGAGGAGGCATGTAAAGCAGTGTATGCAACAAGTTTTCCTATCGTTGCATCTTCACTATCATGAGAAGAGTCAGACTCTGTTGATAAATCATCAAAAGTGACATTCATCGCTTTCTTTCCCTTTGAATCACCGAAGCTCTTCTTATTCTGGCAAATGTTTGACATGTGTCCAAATCCACGACACTTGTAGCATTGCACCTCATCACTCTTCTTCTTCTCAAACCTATCTTCATTGGGTTTGAACTTGGAGAAGGAAGAGTTCTTCTTTTTGAATTTTTTAGATCCTTCTTTCTTATTTTTCATGTGCTTTATGAATTTCCTTGTGAGGATGGCAATTTCCTCATCGCTTGAGTCATCAGAGGACTTATCATTTGACTTACTAGCTTTCTTGAATGCCTTGAAAGCTATATTCTCGGACTTCTTTGTAGAGTAGAAGTTTGACTCGAATGTCCAGAGATTTTCTACAAATTCCTCAGGTAGAAAAACATCAATATCTTTACTCTCCTCAATAGCCATAACTTTGGCTTCAAATCTCTTGGGGAGAGTTCTTAGAACCTTACAGACTATTTTGGAGTTAGAAATAGTCTCTCCTAAGGCAAACATGTTGTTTACAATTTCACCGAGTTTGCCATAGAACTCGTTGAAGGTCTCATTTTCCTCAATTCGAAGATTTTTGAATTTAGTTGTCAACATTTGCAACTTTGCAATTTTGACGGTTTGGGTACCTTCATGTGTGACCTCTAATTTGGTCCATGCCTCTTTTGCCACAAGGTAATTGGATATGCTTCTACACTCATTTTCCGTAATAGCATTAAATATGGCATTAAGACCTTTATTGTTATAGGTGGCCTTATCAAGTTCGTCTTTAGTTCAAACATCACTTGCTTTAGGTTTAGTCACAGCAACACCATTAATTGTGGTGGTAATGGTTGGAGGAGACCAACCATTTTCTACAGCCATCCAAACTCTTTCATCTATAGAGTTCAGGAAGGCTCTTATGCGTGCTTTCTAATACGCATAATTACTACCATCGAACACTGGAGGTCTGTACACGGAGCTTCCTTCCATATTTCACTACAAGGATCTCACCGGGATGTAAAGCCCTAAATGGTGAACTATGCTCTGATACCAATTGAATATCACCTAATCTTAGGTGAATGTCTAAAGAATAAACACTAATCTAAGAGTATATGAAAGGGGGATCAATATCTACCTATTTAAAAGTTAATTCACTATGCAAGCATAATAAGTAGTAATTGAAAATAAACAAGTATTGACTTATTCGATTCTCAAATGTGGAATTAATGGAGAATCAAATATTTCAATCTTGAACAAAAATCATTCACGCAAATAAGTAATTAACACAAATGATTTTTGTTGACGAGGAAAAACCTAACGGAAAAAACCCCGGGACCTAGTCCAGAAATTATCACTAAGAGTTGTGAGAAATCTTACAACTGCTCACATCGACAACATGACTCCCTCATGCAAACTCGACTGGTCTTTCTCCACGACCAGAATCTACGAATCGCCCCTTCTATGGTGTGTGCGTCTCCAACTCGGAATCCACTAAGCCCCGCACTTGTTAGCTCGAATCCTCAAGCCTCTTGTACGCCTCCAACCCAGAATCCACCTACTTGTATGCTCGAATCCTCAAGGCCCCTTTTGCTGTTGTTGCTGCCCATGTTGTTCTTCTTGCTGGTGTGGTGTTCTTGAACTTAAACTCTGCCATCTTGGGATACCTCCAAAGGGAGAAGGCACTCCATCAAAATTCACAGATTGGTGGAAGGTTTGGTGAACCCTTCCTCCACTCATAGTCTGTGAAATACTCTGTTGCATATTGACAGGTCTACCTCCACCCCTAGCCCCAGATCCTCTTCCCAAACTTCATCTGGTTCTAACTCTGGTTTTAGTTCCACTAATTGAACCCTCTATTGCCATAGATACAGATTTACTAGTCTGTGGTCTTATTCTTTTCCTAATCCAAAAGTTGTTGCAACCCTTCCTCAATTACCAGAACCAGTTCCAGTGCTACTTTCTTCATGTCCTCCTTGGCTTGTTCTGTTGCGAGCTAAGCTACACCTTGTCCTTGGTTTCTTTCTGCTCTTCCCCACTGCAAGTCCTAGAATTGTGCCTAACAATCCCACAAAGAGTGCACTTCCTCATGTTGGTGCTACTATTTGGGTTCTCATCTGGATCCTTTCTCCTTTTTATTTTAGATCTCCCTGGTGTTGTGTAAACAATAGGAGGCTTCACTTGTGAATTCGGCTGCAAAGAGATAAGATCTGTATTAAAATCCTAGGATTTGTAGTATTATAAAATTCACATGTTAACTTTAAATGTGGGCGTATATGATACCTAAAAGTACTCAAAAAAGTAAATGGGGACATGTGATACCTAAAAGTACTCAAAAACGTAAATGTGGGGACATGTGATACCAAAAAGTACTCAGAAAATTAATAAAAAGTAATATAACTTACTTCACCCCAGTCACTCTGGTCTGCTAAAGGGAGTATCAAAGAGCATAGGCAGTCCTGTAAGTTGCCACATAGTAGTCTTAACTGCAATATTTGCAAGGTCAAAAATATATAGCTATTAATGAAAAGTTATTGTAAATTTATATAAATGGCATATGTAATAAGTTTTATACTTACTCAAGCCAATTAGGCCTTCTTGAAGATAATATTGCCATATCATGGACACATGGAAAGCCCCTAAGCTGCCAACTCACACATGAACATTTCTTGTTCTGCACATTGACAACCCACTTACCCCCATAGAAGCTTTCAACTTCATGGTTGAAGTCATCTGATGGTCTCACTATAAAGTTTTCAAGTGTGCTTTGCAACTTAGTTAGCCACTTTTGGGCAGTTGGGACTAAGGCAACATCATCCCATTGCCTGCCTGCTGTCCTCCTCTAGTAAAACATCGTCATCATCATTAAATGGTACCTCTCAACCAGCAAGAGGATTGGCTTATCCCTTAACTTAATTATCCAGTTGTTGAAGGACTCAAAAAAATTATTGGTTATATGTTCGAAGTGTGTGAAGTGTGGAAATTTTGACCTTGACCAACTCTTTGGATCCTCATTCATCAAGTAACTTTATGCCCTTGGGTCTTACTCCTTAACCTGCTCCATCCATAACTTAAAATCACTCTCTTTGTAAGACCTAGCTGCATTCCACATAGTCATCTCCAATATCTTACCCAAGAAAGGGAAATGGTTCCTGAAATTCTTGTACATGTGTCTGAAGCAATACCTGTGATCGACTCCACCCTAAAAAACTTTCTTCACTGCTAGCAACCACCCCTTCTGTCTATCTGAAATAAAAGTAATCTTCCTTCGGTGATTAAGGATATACAGAGCTAGTGCTTCAAGAAAGTTGGTCCAATTCTCAAGGTCTTCAGATCTGCATATATAGATAGCAAGTGAAAACAACCCATTCCTAACATCTAAGGCAGTAGCTGCTAAAAGCACTCCACCATAATTTCTCTTAAGGAAAGTAACATCCAACCCTATGATGGGTCTACAGCCTTCCACAAAACCCACAAGAGATGCTTTGTAAGCAACTAAACAATGTTTGAATGTTAGCTCTACATCATCCCTAGAAAAAGTTGCCAAATTATCTGGGTTGGAAGCTAGCACCAGTTGACAAAATTCAGGAATCAAAGCATAACTCTTATCAAAGCTTCCAAATATCCTCACCAATATCTATTCCTTGCTCTCCAGAATGTTTGATATGAGATCTTAGCCTGATACTTCCTCTATACTCTAATCTGAAAATCTTCTGGACTCTAAGAATTTTGATGATCTCTAAAATCTTGATCTAATACATCTGCTGCCCACCTTGTATTCACCATTGGATGTTTATCCTCTTGGTGGCCTTGACAAGTATGTTGAGGAACCAATTTTCGTATACTCCATGCCACCTGGTAAGGTAATTGCCTCGCATTACATTCCTACTTACAATCTTCAACCTTACATTTGGACCTTATCCTGTAACTTTCACTCTTCGATGAAACAAAAACAAATTTCTCAACAATAGCATAGGTTCTAAGGTGCAACCTATTAGCTTTTGTTGATGCAAACTCTATACCCTTTTCAAGGGTGAGTCCTTGAATTTTTGGTTCAGGATCTTCTTCATACAAATCATCACAATCCCTAACAAACTGAGCATAAACATAATGAGGGAAGTTGGGGACTTCACCATCATCACCCATATCATCCTCAACTCTGTCTTCATCATCATCACTGCTAAAACCTTCAACCTGAACTGTGTTCCCCTGCTGTACAAATCTCTCTTCTGCATGCATTGGAGATGGCTCAACTGGAATACCCATCTCATCTACTTCTACTTCAACTTACTCTTCATCATCCTCAACATAATCATGTTCTATATCTGCAACAAAATACTGCTGCTCAATCTGACTTGCTTGTGTAGCAGCTGCCCTCAAGAATGACTCATTAACATCCTCATCTACATCTTGTGTGGCTGCATGGGGTGGTAAGTTAGGAGTGTTCGCAGCCACTCTAGCTTGAGTATATTCCTCAGCCATATTTGAAGAGTCATCCACAATAGATCTTGCAACTGTCTTGCTTGCATCTTGTGATTCAGCTGCATTAGGATTTTGTTAAATAACTTATGCGTAAGCCTAAGTTACGTAACTCTTATTTGTTAGGATACACAATGGCGATGAAGATCCTTACTGCATGTAAGACATTGAGACGTATCAGGAGAGAAACCAATAACTTTGATGTTGTGAGAGCAGTTAAAATGGGAGAGGAACCCCTGCGAAACTATATGCTACAGACAGTGACGAGGAGTATAGAGGAGAACCCAATGTTCAAAAAAATGACAAGGGAAAAGAACCAATGGTTGAGGAAGAACCATGAAATGATAAAAACTATGACCCAAATGAGGACGAAAACTACGATATGGTTTCCATTGAGCACAGTGACTCAGAAAGATGACCATTTGATGCTAGCGAGTCTGAGTCCGAAACCTTTAAGTCGGAAGACTGAACTTACATTAAGGGACACTTTCAGAAACTGCATTGGTCTCGCCGTTCATGGTTATAGTAGATCCATACATGCCATTTAATAGCCATAAGGTCAAGTTTGGTCCTGAGCTATCAGGATGTTAATCATATTACGGATAGAGTGGAGACTATCAAACTAGAAACCATATTTCTAGCAAAGTGCTAGGCCACCTGAAAGCCCTTGAGCTAGTTGAATCCAATAATTCGGATAAATGAGAGACTGAAGAAAACCAAAAATCCTAGGGGTTTGAGATTTGGTCTCAGATAGAAAGATGATATCAGAGTTAAACCCAAAAATATTACAACTGAAGATTGTGGAGTTAAACCCAAAAAACTTGTTGATTAAAGCACATAATACGGAGGGTAGTGAGAGGGCTCTAGGCCTCAATCACCATAAGGTGGCCATTCCATGACCATGGACGACCATTGATGACATAGTCTAGCTCTTCTTTAGTATGAAATGTAAAAGCAAAATTGGGGGTGTCATCTATTTGATCTAAAGATGCAGACTTGTCTCCAAGTCTTTTCAGCTTCATGTTTCGCCTATCTCGTTTCCACTTCTTTCTCGATAAAGATTTTCCCTGGAACACTTTGTGGCAAGACAAGAGCTCCCCGATGAAGCGCTTCCTCAGACAAAATAGTTTATCTCCGTGCAATAGAGCCTGGCTGAAGGGATGGTTTGCATCTTTTGCTCAAGTTCAAGAACAAGATTAGATGGACGCTTACTCATTTTGTAGGAAGCGGAAGAGAAAAGGTGAAGGAGAAGAATGGTTGCATGGAGGAAGGGTGTAAGTGATGTGAGAATAATTAGGCCGCCTAGTGATTTAAAAACCTTATTCTACATGATTAGAATTTAAAGATTGGATAATCCATTTATAGAATCTAACAAAGTTGATAAGGATACAAGGGGTAAAAAGTAAAACAACCCTAAGACTGTGCAATGCTTAAACTGTTAGGGATGAAATTTAATTGAGAACCAGAAAGAGAATTAGCAGCAGGACATGATTAGGGTTAGAGCCTCTCCAATGCAAACATGGTCTGCTTAAAAGTGGTGTGCCACATAGGAATCACATCCAATTTATTCTTAAAACTGTCTCCAATGCAAATGTGTCCATCTAATGTGAAGATGATGTAGCAGGTAGTTGAGAAGACATCCTCTAGTCCGTCCTCTTGTTCTAGTGGTTCACCAAGAGGATGTCTTCCCATCTTAGTTAGCAAATTCAGTTAAAGATATTATTCTCTCTCCTCTTTTTTAGCAAATCTCATTAAAGATTTTATTTCTTCTTTCTTTTTTTACATCTAAAAAAATAATAAATTTAACGGAAAATGTAAAAAAAGTCCTTATTTTTTAGGAGACCAATGATTTTAATCCCTCACTAAAATACTTTTATAATTTTAATCCTTATTTTTTAAAACTTTATGATTTTAGTCCTTAAAAAATTATAGTGTTATGATTTTAGTCCCTAAAAATTTAAAAAATGTGTAAACTAAGTTTTAAAAAATGCCTAAGATACCCTTGTTCACTTTTTTTTTTTTAACTGGAAAAAAAGTGCAAGTCTGAACTTGCACTTGCAAGTCTGAACTTGAACTGCAAGTCTGAACTTGCACTTTTGAAAAATTTCAGATTTGGACTGCCGGTGAGGAGTTCACAGCCGCCGGTCGCCGGAGAAAAGGTCGTCGGTCGGAGGTCGGCCGGCCGCCGGAGAGTCGGTCGCCGGAGAGGAGGTTGCCGGTCGCCGGAGTGGAGGTCGCCGGTCGCCGGAGTGATGAAGTCGACCGTTAATGATTTTTAGATATGGGATATATTTGGAATAAAATGTTTTTAAAGGTTAGTATTGTCTTTTTAAAAACTAAGGACTAAATTCACAAATGTTTTTAATCCAAGGGATTAAAAACATAAGGGTTATAAAAATAGGGACTAAAATCACAAAACCCCTAAATTTAAATAATTAAATTCCACATAGGCAAAACTAACAACCAAACCACATTTATTTAGATATGTATTTAACTGTGTATACATTTAGCATATTGTGTATCTTACGATACGTTACAACATACGTTTTATGAATTTAAACTTGGGTTTTTTTGAGGACAGTCCCTCGTATAATTAGCAATTAGGGATCAGTCCCCGTTTTCTCAAAAAGCTGATATAGGTCCCTTTTTGGATGGAAACCGTCAGTTCCCGTTTTATGGTGCACATGGACAAAACACGTGCACCAGTTTGACGAAAATGCCCTCACTTGTGCACCACGTGAGGGACTGATCCCTAATTGCTAATTGTACGAGGGACTGATCCCTAATTGCTAATTGTATGAGGGACTACTAAAAAATTTTATACTTATATTCTGCATTCAGCTTTGATTTTTTATTCAGTTAGACATTTGAGTGTTTTTATGTAAGTACATGTGGCACTACTACTCTTTCTTTGGATCCCATTTTGATAAGTAATTTTTGTCATTTTTTTAAACCTGCAACCCTACTCTTTCAATATTTTTTTTATTTTTTTATACAAATGGCAATATTTTTTTGTCAAAACACGTGCACCAGCTTAAAAAAATGACAAAAATTACTTATCAAAATGAGATCGAAAGAAAGAATAGTGGTGCCACATGTACTTACATAAAAACACTCAAATGTCTAACTGAATAAAAAATCAAAGCTGAATGCAGAATATAAGTATAAAATTTTTTTAGTAGTCCCTCATACAATTAGCAATTAGGGATTAGTCCCTCGTACAATTAGCAATTAGGGATCAGTCCCTCACGTGGTGCACAAGTGAGGGCATTTTCGTCAAACTGGTGCACGTATTTTGTCCACGTGCACCATAAAAACGGGAACTGACGGTTTCCATCCAAAAAGGGACCTATATCAGCTTTTTGAAAAAACGGGGACTGATCCTTAATTGCTAATTATACGAGGGACTGCCCTCAAAAAAAACCCTTTAAACTTTCGATACGCAATAATATATGCGTTTTCAAAACTATGCTGCTCACCTACATATTTGGGCCTGCTCAAACTGGATGTGTCATCTAGTGAGCCCACCTAAATAATGAATCAGTCACCAAGTTTTCGGGGAGTGCTCATAAAACCTCCCTTCAAAATAAAACCAGTACTATAACGTTGGACCCACAGACCAACCCAAAGCTACCTAAATTTTTAGGTCAACGCATTTAACTAATTAAGGTGGGCTTGAGATATCTGGTTGTGACCCAACTCTATAAGCATTAAGAAGTAAACAAATAAAAACACGAAACATGGTTGGATGCTTGCATGGTAGGGCATAGAGCCTATCATCATAAGTGAGAATCACCAGTTTCACCATCTCAAGAATTTTGAGTTACGCATCTTATTACGTGCACCCTCTCCTTCTCAGTACACCCTTAACACCTAACTAGAGCAAGTCTTGTATATGAAATCATTTTTTTTCGATAATATGGACATGTTCAGGCTTCTTAAAGCGCCCGATTAATTTTTACCGTAATGGATGAATAAATCTCTTATTCATAGCTATCTGGTACATAGGTGAATAATTCTCTGAAGTGGTCTCAATTCAAGGAAAATTTGAACTCACAACTTCTAAATCGTATAAAAACTTTAACCATTTGGGGAACCCCATGTAAATCTAAATCATATACCACAACAACCTTAATTAGCTAATGAGGAAAGAAGTAAGCAATATGAAAAGTACAAAATGGGTCTGTCTCCAGCACATGCTTAGGTATGTGAAGGGAACTGAAAATATCTAATCTAATCCATCCTTGTCCAATTCTCAAATTTTATGGTTATTTCATTTATATATAACTAAATGCCAAAAGAGCTAGGTACCAATATATACATGTGTAAAGCTTTCCCAACCACCAGCTTCTTGTAACACAAAAAAAAAAAAACAAGAAAATATAATAATAATATAAAAGGTCCCACTCTCATGCTTTGCCTAATAATACCAAAAAGAAGTCTGACAAGTCAACGGATGGGCCACAAGGGTACGCCCACGTTGACCTTGAATTCCCCAATACGTGTAAAAATTATTTAAAGTCAACCCACAAAGCTTTGCAGAACTTGTCTCCACAACAACCTCCATCTTCTAAGTACGAGATCACTTCAAATTATGGAGATAGATAGTAATATTACTAGATAGATAGAAAATGAGATAATTGTAGAGTTGTTTATTAGATAATCTTGTACTGTTAATTTAGTTGGTAAAGTCTCTTTATAGTCTGTTTGGACAAGGGATTTGAGGGAGGGATTTTGTGGGGATCAGAAATTTGGTAGAAAAATTATGTTATATTTTTCCTCAAAATCCCTCGTCCTCACAAAATTCCTCCCTAAAATTCGTTGTCCAAATAGACTATTATATTATTTGTATAATTCAAATTCCACTTGTGTGTATTGTATAGTTTTAAAAATATTGAAAGACTGTGTACAATCTTAGAACGTTTGAGTACTCCTACTAAAATCCGAGGAAAGTTGAACTACGTCTAAGAGATTTTTTATTTTTTATTTTTATTTTTATGCTTGCACTACTGCCTAATTATAAATGCATGCAAGAGTTTATATGTAAGAGAGAAAGCACTAGTACTTACTGGGGAGAATACAACCCTTAATGGGCAAATAGAAGGCAAATAGAACAGAGAGAGTAACCTCCAATTGCAAAAACTGGATGATCAACTATATCGACAATAAAGAGCAGCACTCGTACGCTCTTGGATTATGCTCGCCCTCCAACATTTTTTAATTTATTTAATGCAAGTGAGATTTGAACCCGCCAAATCAGTGATATCAACAACAACAAATTTTACCGCACTTGCTGGATTAATTTGTTGGAATTTTAGTTTCAATGAGAAACTAGAATCCTTAAATTTTGTGCTAACCAATAAATGGCCCAACGAAACTAAAATCCTAATGAATCCTCTAACCTTCAAAATCACTCCTTCTGATCGAATTCTACATCTAAACACACTAAACCAACCAGATTGCCAAAATGCTTAATTGGATTATCATAATATATCTATGTCTGTTTGTGGTAGTTATTATTTGTTATATACATATAAAGAAAAGAGTGGGAAAATAAACCCTCGATCAAGAATCAAAAGGGAGCATCTTGAGATGAGGAAACATACATAAATTAAATTTCTGTTGACAACGTACATAAACAATTAATATAACATATCATATAGTGCTACTTGCATGGATGAAATTGAATATCTGCTGAACTGAACTTGCAATGTCTTCTGCAGTAAATCTCGTTTCAATAGCTACCTGCATGAAACATATATAAATACAAAAATAATCTCACAATAATCTAAATTATGTAAACAACTAAATTAAGCAATGATTTTAACTTTTTTTTTTTGGGTATTTGAATGAAAGTGGTTTATTTTATGAAGATTAATTGATATGGGTACCTTGACATTGAATGAATAGAGAACAGTTTGTTCAATGGTGGTGATGTTGGTATGAAGAATGTTGAGTTGCAAATCTTCAAGGGCAGCTATAGTCTTAAGAAGTTGACCAGGCCTTCTCCTTGAGAGGATCTTGATCATGGCATCCATGCCCAAAAGCTTCACTTCAACGTCGGCCAAGCAGGATTTGTTCTCTGCTGTTTCTTCACGAAGTCCGGCCGCCTGTTCAATATCGACAAGCTTGATCTGGTCGTTGGGAAGAGGCAAATTAGGAGAAGGAAAGAATGGTGGTTGAGCAGGTGCTAGAGAAGATGATGAATCAGTACTGCTACCACCGAAGAGTCTTCTACGCTTTTGAGATTCTAAACATTGAAGGAGTTGCTCTAATTCTCTTACGAATTCAATGGCTCCACCAATAATGGATGCTTGATCACCCTGTAATTAAAATCATTACAAAGCTTTACGTACACACACCCTTCATTTTATACCCATGGTTGTTAGGGTTTCATTAGTACTTCATAAATTTTCATGAATTTCATCAAGTTCATTAGTAATTTGGTTTACAAAAAAAACTCATAAAAAAGAAGATAAAAGTAGCTAGTATAGAATATTCATTTAAGAAGGTTAATTGGACAAAAAAAAAAAACCCATAAACAAAGAAATATCAAAATAGCTTGAAATTAAGTAAAGAATTCAAGAACTAGCTAGCAGTTATTTCTTCATTGATGCATGCAGGATATAAATAAACATATATAAGAGATTTAAAGAAATTTAATATACCCTTTGTACATATGAGCCAGGCATGAGAGACCTTAAAACTCTTAGATGTTCATTCATTTGCTTTCGTCTATTTCGTTCAACTGCAATATGAGTCATCCTTTGGCTCTCAACCTCTTCACTTGTCTTCACAGATCTCGGCCTCTTCCTTCGACTGTTTTTGGTGATCACCACTTCAGAACTGGGATTCATATTGATCATCTTCTGATGATGAAGATTATTTCCTCCAAGAAAACGAAGCCGGTTATTCAATGAAGTAGTAGTGTTTTCGGAAATAACCCGAGCTTCTTCTTCTTCCTCTCCTTCCTCATGATTATCTTCTATAACTTTATTTCTTTCTAAAGTAGTAATCTGATCTCCAATATTAAATCTATCATCTACTTCATGATTATCATTTCCTGTTGGTATTTGTGGAGGAGGAGCTAATAAGAGATTATTCTGATCATCATCCTGCTGAAATCTATCACTCAAAACTGGAAACTTAAGGAAGTAGACCGGGTCAATTATTCCAGTTGTATCTTCTTCGTCTGAGATGATATTCTTACCCGACGATGCTGCTGATTGCTGATTTAAAGCCAACTTGGGTCCAAAATCAGCGAATTGCATCACTTCGGCGAAACTCAATCTATCAAGAGACGTGGAGCTACAAAAACCAGAACTTATCTGTTGTGGTTGTGGAGTGTTGTTATTGAACATGTAATCCACCATCGTTCCTTCGTTATTTTCGCCTGAATTTTCTCCGACTACTCGAACAGTATGCTTCATAAGATGATGCTGATTTTGTTGTTGTTGTTGTTGTTGGTGGTGGTCTAGAGAGTAATCCATCCCCATATAATTATTCACCGCCATACTCGTCTGCGAATAATACATATTTCGAGTTTTGATCAATTAAATCAACATGAACATATATATATATATAGATACAAATCAAGAAAATCCAAATTATTAACACAGTAGCTAGATTGAGAAAGGGTTGACAAATGAACTAGTACTCGAAACATACGTACCGAGTAGTTATCTTCTTCGTCTCTCTCCATTATTAATTTATGAAGATGATGATGACTGATGAGTTGATGATCAGTAGTACTGTAAAAGACTCAACAGATTTTGTTTACATGTACAATTCAGAAGTTCTAAGATTCACCAGCCTGCTCTGTAAATAATTAGTACTTGAGAATGATATAAACTTCAATTAGTTTGCAATAATTTGAGTCTAACTTTAACTAAAATTGAACTTATGTTTATTACCTGTTTGTTTGAAGTCAATATGATGGATGACTTTGTAGAGAGAAAGAGCTATATATAGCTAGAAAAACAACAAAAGAAAAATCTAATAGTACTCTGTAATATTTTGGTATTTATTGAGGCAGAGGATCAAACAGAAGAAGAGCTATTAGAAAGCAGGCAGGCAACTACTACCACCATATATGCATGCTTATTGGATATATTGTATGATGAGAATTGGGTGCTTGGGATTATCTTCGTATAATGCATGAGAGAGAGAGAGAGAGTAGAGAGAGAAAGTGTAGAGAGAGAAAGAGAGAGGAGCCTTTTGTATTAATTGAATTTGGAGATTAAATTCCGCCTCACTTCACCTCTTTTTATTAATAATTTTCACAGGCACCCTACAACGCTCCCTCTTTTTCTTTTTTGGATTTCCCGATCTTTCTTCCTACCTTATCACATGACACCTATTTTTTAAGTCAATTCTCAATCTCTCTCTCGGTAAAATTTTGAACAAGGGGGTTACAGAGTCCAATTTTGCTCGGTAAAATCTTTATTTTTTTGCTCGGTAAACTTTTGAAGAAGGGGGTTTTACAGTTGTGGCCAATTTTGCTACAAGAATTTTTAGTACTTGCCTAAATACCTAATAGAACCACATACAATTAGTCACAGACTCACAGCGGCGCCTTCGATTGTACATGCATTAAATACATTGATGGCATTATTATCGAGGTTCAAAATTTCGGTAAACTGCACTTGTTTTATAAAAACACCCCAGCCCAGCTTTTATAACAAAATAAAGAAGAGCACATATTGGAGGGGCATTATTATCAAGGTTCAAAATCTGATTGAATGTTTCAGTATGTTGAAAAATCGAAACATTCGTCATATAATATAATATCGAAATATTAGAATTACGAAATACCTTAAAACATTACGAAACATTTCGATATATTAGGATATATTCCGATACATTTTGAAACATTTCGAAACATTTCGATATAACCCGAAACATTTCTAAATGATTCAACCCGAAACATTACGAATGTATCGGTTCGTATTAGTATGTATCACGAAACAATCCGAAATGATACGATACTTTCAGTAAAAACGAATTCAAGAAATATTTCGTTTCGGTAAGTCAAATACTTGAAACGAACAACAAAAACATTACGAAACGATACGAGATTTTGAACCACTATTATTATAAGTTTCTCAAAAACAAATACTTTTCTAATTTCGAAATTTTTTAGAAAGGAAACTTTATTTTCACTCTATTTTTTTTCTTTAATAAAACCCAATTATTCTTATACCTTATTTAGTCTGGCCCATGAGGCTCAGAGCCTCTCCAATACAAGCATGGGCTGCTAAAAAGTGGTGTGCCATGTAGGCAGCACATCTAATTTATTCTTAAAATCCTCTCCAATGCAAATGTGCTAATCTAATGTTAAGATAATATGGCATGTGGATAGGAAGTAGGGCTGAAAGTTGGACGGGTTAGGTTGGGTTGGTGCTTTGACCAAGCCCAACCCAAGGTTCCGAAACCTCAACCCAACCCAACCTAACATCGGGCGAGAAATTTCTCAACCCAACCCAACCCAAGTGGGTTACATCGGGTTGATTAGGTTATTTCAGGTTGTATGAAAAATAATTATAATATGGCTTAGTATTTTATAATTATAAGTTAAAATAGAATTTTTTCCTTTTAAAAGAAAAAAAAGGGTTCATATATTTAGTCTCACATCAGTAATGAAGAATATGGGGAAAAATAGGAGAGTAGAAAACTATTATAAAATGACAACGAGAATTAATTTAGTCCTATACGTGCAAAAAAAATGATTAATTATAATAATTCAAAAGATTAATAAGCTTAATATATAGAACCAAATTTATTAAGATACACTAAGAATAAATAATTTTATGCATGTTAACTATCGGACTCGGGTTGGGTTGGGTTGCCCGAGCCCTCTGACCAAACCCGTCCAAGAAATTCTCAGACGGATGCTTTATTTGACCGAACATGAACCTATGTTAAGAATTTCTGACCGAGCCCAACCCAATGTCTGGTTGGTCGCGGGTTGGTCGGGTTCAACCCACCCAACTTTCACCCTTAATAGGAAGACATTCTCTAGTCCATCCTCTTGTTCTAAAGGTTCACCAAGAGGATGTCTTCCTATCCTAGTCAGTAAATTCAGTTAAAACTATTATTCTCTCTCCTCTTTTTTAACAAATCGCATTACGGATTTCATTTTCTCTTTCTTTTTTTATAATTAAGAAATAAAATATTTAATTAATTAAATGCTACATGGGCAAAATAAACAACCAACCACATTTACATTGGAGATATTTTTTTTCTCTTCAACATAGAGTTTTTTTCTCCACATAGGAAGCAAGTCCTAAGAGGATGTCTTCAGAGCCATGCCACATAAGTAGTAGAGTACATTTTGCATTGGAGATGCTCTTACATAGAGATGATCCAAATGGTAATTAATTTTGATCTACATAATGACACATCATCTTCACGAAAAATCACCCCTTGAATCACTTCCACTCAAGCCCCCACATGTACGTGGACATTTGTTAATAGGGTAAATCTTGAACTTTGATGTGGTTTTTGGGTACAATTTGGTAGAAGTGGCTTTTT
Organism: Macleaya cordata; assembly: GCA_002174775.1. Taxonomy (NCBI): domain Eukaryota; kingdom Viridiplantae; phylum Streptophyta; class Magnoliopsida; order Ranunculales; family Papaveraceae; genus Macleaya; species Macleaya cordata. Next base: position 196,785 of record MVGT01004368.1, read on the forward strand.
TTTTTATAGAAGAGGGGAAAATATATTACTAAAAGTAGAAATAGATACAGAGGAAGAGTCTGAGTTAATTATATTGAATATAAAAAGATGGTGGAGTTTGCATCCACTTGACCTCGTCATATGAACATAGTTTAAACTTTTTACAAGCATATCGTGCTAGAAGGTCCGCCGCTCTGTTTGCTTTCCTATTCATATATCTATACCCTTTGAAAATCTGATTCTGCAGGAGATATTTACAGTCATTCACAATACCTAAATCTTCCCATTTAGTGAAACAAAAGTGGGAATTGATCGCATTAACCACATTCCTGCAATCACCTTCTAGGACTATATTAGGGAGATTGAGCTCCAGACTCCATTGAGCCCCAAACAAAAAAAGCAAAACATTCAGCTTATTCCGCATCCTTGGCTAAAACTTTCAATGCAGCTGTTCCATGGAAAGCTCCTATATGATTACGAATAATCAAACCAATACCAACAAAATTGTTAATAGGACAAAAGGAAGCATCCACATTGATCTTGAACTGATTTACAAAAGGAGGTTCCAATAATGAATCTCAGATAGGGTATCGATGGGATTCCTTGTTATTTGATATGATTTTGAGTTGTCCAGAATTTGGTACCAATGATGGATAAAAGATAAAATCTGTTTTGAAATATTAATGGGATTAAGAGTTGAATTTTCAAAAATGTGAGAACACCGATCTTTCCAAATGAACTAAATAGAAGTAGCAACTATAAATGGCCAAGAAAGACCATTAAAGTTGCGATTATCATCTCTATTAGTGAACCAGGATGAAAACCATAATTGAAAAGTATCAAAATTGAAGATCTGATCATTAAAACTTGAATCCACAACAAACCAAAATGCCCTTGAATAGTGACATTTCATGAAGAGATAAATAATAGTTTCTGAGAACTCTCCACAGAAAGGACATACATCACAAATATCTTGATTGTATCTAGCAAGGACTGTTGGGAAAATTCAGTTTTGACAATTCTAACCAGCAATGTTTATGCATATTTTTGAGTGGGACCCACATCTGATTTGTGAAAACAAGTCATTGGGTTGCGTTCCTCTCGTCGAGGAGTTATTCGTAGAATGTTTATTTGCTCAAAACCGATTTCGGATGAATGAGAAATTGAACCTTTTATAACCTTGTTGGAAATGGGACAAATCTTGTGAGAAAAGAATAGTCCCACATTGGAAAAGTGTGAGAACCTTAAGAGCCTCTTATATGCTTTGGTTGGCCTTTGGGTTTGGGCCCCAAGGGGCACCCACTTTTGTGAAAGGGGGA
>MVGT01003456.1:7126-19568 GCA_002174775.1 Macleaya cordata
CTAATAAAGCCCTTTTAGCCAAATGGGTTTGGAGATATGGTAGAGAAAAAAATGCATTATGGAGGAGGATTGTTCAGGAAAAATTTGGTGGGAATAGAAATGCATTTTTTCCGAGAAATACCAATATGTCGCAAGGAGTTGGGGTTTGGAAAAAGATCCTCAAAGAAAGAGATCTCATTTTCCAAAATTCAAATCTTGAGGTTCATGATGGAAAATAAGTCTACTTCTGGTGGGATTTGTGGTGTGGACCTAGCCGATTAAAGGACAGATTTCCCTCCATTTACAAGATCTCTCGAAAGAAGTATGGGGCAATTGCTGATGTGGTGAGCTCTGTAGACAACAGGGTGACTTGGGAGTTAGATATTAATAGAGTCCTGAATGAGGATGAACTCAAGGTTATGAATCAGCTTATGCAGGTCGTAGGTATAGCGCCTATGCTTTTGGAAAGTGACGACGTTTTTAAGTGCTCTCTAGCAAATGATAATGTATTCTCAGCAAAAGCATGCTATAAGGTTTTGATAAACGAGGGTGAGACATGTCCGGTGTCCAATCTGATTTGGAATAAAGAAGTGCCCTCCAAGGTATCGTTTATGGTTTGGGCGGGCTGCAGAAACTCTCTGCCTACTGTGGATGTACTTCGTAGAAGAGGTACGACTATAGTTAATAGGTGTTGGTTTTGTTTAAAAGATGAGGAGATGGTTCCCCATCTTTTTCTCAACTGTGAGATGACAAGAAGGATTTGGAATCATTTTTTAGCCCCATATAATTTTTTCTGCCCCTTTCCAAACTCTGTTAGGGATTTCCTTATGTTATGGAAGAGGAGATATGGCTATAATCGAGGTAAAAGGTTATGGAACCGATTACCTTTTGCAATATGGTGGGTACTATGGACTGAAAGAAATGGCAGGGTGTTTAATGATGAAGATCATGAGGTTTGGGATATCATTATTAGCATTAAGAAAACTCTTTTTCTCTGGGGCTCAACGGATAATGTGTTTTATGGATGCTCATTTAAAGACCTTGTCATGAGATGGGAGATGATTATTACTGTGTAATCTTTATCTTCTATGTTTCCTCTGCAATTCTTTATTTTTCGATCTTTTTGTGACCTTGCTTGGGCCATCCTATGTATTCTTTCACATTTTTGTGAGCTTGTTTTGAGTTCACCTTGAATAAATTTACCCTTTCTCTTCAAAAAAAAAAAAAAAACTAACATCAGTTAAAAGTACTTTTGAAAATTGCATGACATCCTATACGCCTATTTAACAGATACCTACATGCGGAACTATTTCTGTCATACGTCATGAGAATACCATTTGCGGGAGATTGTTGCACACGAAATGACCTTACTGTATTTCAACAATAAAAATGAAGTCATGGGTCTCTCTTCGTGTGTTACACATATCATGTGATGAATGAAGGTACCCACTTTGGGGTAGAAATCACACACACACACACATATATTTATGGTTTTGTTAACTTGTGGCCTTAGGGCACATGATAAGGAGAAAGGTTTAAGATATTTTTTCATGTGTTAGAGATTTTTAAATGAAATGATTTTTTGTGAGTATAATGTTTTCATCACTAATATGATATCTCAAAACGGTATTCTGCTCAATCGGAGAGTTTTAACACCATGATCATGTTATTTTGATTTAAATAACCTGAATGAACTTACATTTAAAGTGATTTATTTTGAGGGTTAAAGATCTCTGATTGGCCTAAATTTTTGTGGACATCACATAAATGATGATATCATTATATCCAAAAAAAAATGAGCTTATTTTAATACCTCTAACAGATAAACAATGCATTACAATTTTTAGCTTATAGTGTACCCTTAGGGCTCACGTTATCATGACCCATATATATATACGGCCATGTGCTACAATCTCCTGCAGATGACATGACAATATATTGCTCAAATTATCTACGCACTATTACGCCATATGATATGACAACATAAGCTTTGAAGGTAAGGGATCTAGAAGGGGCCCGATTTCAATGTCACCATACACACCATGTGAATCTCTCAACTTTTCCCACGTCGAATGCTGCTTGAATGTAAAGAGAGCACTCCAAACAGTTAAAACTATTGCCCCTACTATACAAGGGGACCATCACAACCCTACTATATAGTAAGATCCGTGACCCTCTACAATATTACAGTATCCCATGAGGTGAGAGGTCCAACTGTGCAAGTCATATCCAATCAGTCATCTTCATCAAGGGTGTAATCTGCTTTTTAAAAGTGGTATGAGGGGCTGAAATGGAATAATATTTTTTTAACAACTGTTATGATTGGTTTTCAATTAATAAAATAAGCAGATGTAATCTTAGATGTCAAAATCTGGTGTTCCTGTAGTAATGCCCANAAATTGTCAACAAGAAGATGAGTCAGATGAGTCAGATGAAAAAAAAAACAAACATTTTTTTTTAATAAGTCAGATGAGTCAGATTCAGATGAGACAGATTCAGATGAGTCAGATCAGATGAGTCAGATTTTTTTAAAAAAAAACAAACACAGCCTAGAATGCATTTTCAAGGGTTTCGGGTTCGAGAGTTGGTACAAGAGCAACTCCGAAAAGGCCATGCATGGCATGTAGTCGATTCCCTCACACCAACAAATGGCTTTGTATGCATAAAGAGCGACATTGTGAGAGAAGATATTATATAACTCTTGACTTCTAACTTACAAAGAGTCCATGTTGTGTACAGAGCGACATTGTGAGAAAAGATATGTTGCATGTCAAAATTACATGGCGCATAATATCATACGGGACAGATAGATGCACACGTCCATTATGACATTTGTTAGGCTGCAAAATTGTATACAGTTTAATGGTCATAGTCTGCTTGTTTCTATCCTTATTGCAGCATATAGTACGTATACCTAAAGTTGTATAATATTTCTACCGTTCGTTACAGCGATGAAGGCATGCGAAATTAGGGGGAGGTGTAAAGTTGTCCGGGAATGAATTAAATTAACTCTAGTTTACATGATAATTTATCTGATATGTGGTTTAATTTCAAAGTGCGTACCGAAGAGATATACTACAATATAGGCACGATGCTAAACTGAGTTAGACACACGAAAACTGAAATAACCAAAATAAATAGCATTGGAGGAGGTTTACCAACAAAAGTGTATGAAGCGTTCCTATTTATAATGCAATACCAACAACACTCAACGCTAAACCCATATAAGCACCACGTTAATCAAAGGACACAAACATGCGATCTAAAAGTGTGTTGATGTTCGACTCATAACTCTTTTTTCAACTACCCCTTGCTTAAAATGAAGATTTGGGTCCATTTAGGCCACAGTTAAATCATGGTAGAGATGGATCTTATAGTTTTCACAGAAGATATCATACAGTTTCGAAATTCCCATTATATTGAGGGAAATGGTGTTCATTTATTCACTCATCCACTGACCATGAAAAAAACTTCTAAATCTAGAAATGAAACCACAAACCACATATAACATGAGTTATAAAAGTTGTAACCTAAAAAAAATTCTAATCTATTCAAAGATTATGGTCCATTACTTCACAACCCTTTGTACTTTGAAAAAAATTTGGTAGGGGGCCGTTGACCTAAAAAGTATGAGTAGAAAATATTTATGTACTTAAATTTGTGATTATAACACTACGTCATGCTTTCTAAACCAACATTCAAGATAACAAACTTTATCCATACTTACCCTCTGCAATCTTTTATTTATTTATTGTCGTGCAAGTGGTTCCACTGGACTATCAGTGGTCATCGCGATGACACCATTTTTATGTATAATTTGAAAACAACTAAATTCCACCTGCATTCGACACCTTCCAGAACTCAAACCCTGGACTTGGGTCTGATACCAAATTTCAAAAGCATACGTTGAATATAGGGAAAAGGACCAACTAATTCTGGTGGTTTCAAAAACCAAAGCATTTAACGTGTGGCCTGCCAAAATAATTCACACCTAACAAGGAGCAACTAAACACAAAACATATAAGGTCTGTGAAGTACATTATTGGAGGTTGAAACAAATCTATCCTGCCATCTCATATATTCATTTTTCATTCAACTAATTTCTTAAGCATATTAGTACATAAATTCTGTACAGGTACTATCACAGTAGTTGAGGTTGGGCGCCATTTAAAATCTACATACATGCAACACACAAAACACACTAATCCATAGGGTTGTTGATATAATAAGAACCATAGCGACATGCAATTATAGAGATAAATATCAAACACAGGGGTTGTCCATAGCAACTGCGGAAAACATGAGGTCAATAACTATTGTCATTCTACCTTACCAAATGATGAATGTAAGAACAAGCATGTACTCGCTGATCAAAAAAAAAAGAACAAGCATGTACTCTAATTTCATAAGGGAAGTGCAAACAATGTACCATAATGGCGTCTATATCATAAAATAAATCAATCGTCAAACGAGAGAGAGTTTTACCACATAAATCAATATTATTACCACATAAATCAATAAGATGGAATATAAAGAAGACCTCAAAACTTGCACTGTAAAATAAATTCCCTTTCCTATAAAACGATGATAGGAACTGAAACCACGAAGTTTGGACACCAGAATTGCTCAGAATCGCAGTTCAATGGTTTCAGACCACGTCGTACAAGCCATTTTTGGGCAAAAATTCGAAATCCTCGGAATCGCACCAAACATTGCACACTCTTTCTAGGTCCTATAAAATTATGATAGGAACTGAAACCACGAAGTTTGGACCCCAGAAGTGCTTAGAATTGCAGTTCAAAATTTCAGACCACGTCGTACAAGCCATTTTTGGGCAAAAATTCGAAATCTTCAGAATCGCACCAAACTTTGCACACTCTTTCTACGTCCTATAAAATGATGATAGGAACTGAAACGACGAAGTAATCCTCGGAATCGCACCACACTTTGTAAACTCTTTCTAGGTCTTATAAAATGATGATAGGAACTGAAACCACGAAGTTTGGACCCCAGAATTGCTCAGAATCGCAGTTTAAAGGTTTCAGACAACGTCGTACAAGCCATTTTTGGACAAAAATTCGAAATCTTCAGAATCGCACCAAATTTTGCACACTCTTTCTAGGTCCTATAAAATGATGATAGGAACTGAAACCACGAAGTTTGGACCCCAGAAGTGCTCAAAATCGCAGTTCAATGGTTTCAGACCACGTCGTACAAGCCATTTTTGGGCAAAAATTTCAAATCCTCAGAATTGCACCAAACTTTGCACACTCTTTCTAGGTCCTATAAAATGATGATAGGAACTGAAACCACGAAGTTTGGACATGGCATTCACTTTGGCTGGATCAACTTCGATACCTCTGTGGCTGATGATGAATCCTAATAATGTCCCTGATTTAACCCGAATACACACTTACTAGGGTTGAGCCTTAGCTTGAATTTCCTTAGATGCTTGAAGAGCTTGGTCAGGTCTTTGATGTGATCTTTTCTTCTTTCTGATTTGGCAATCATGTCATCCACGTAAACCTCCAATTCCTTGTGGATCATGTCGTAGAAGAGAGTGGTTATGGTCCTTTGGTAAGTGGCTCCAGCGTTCTTAAGTCCGAACGGCATTACTCTGTAGCAATATATTCCCCAAGGTGTAATGAACGATGTCTTCGCCATGTCCTCTTCTGCCATCTTGATCTGATTGTATCTGGAGAACCCATCCATAAAAGACAACAAACCGTGGCCAGCGGCATTGTCGACTAGTATGTCGATATGTGGTAATAGGAAGTCATCTTTCGGACTCGCCTTGTTGAGGTTCCTGTAATCGATGCACATTCGAACTTTTCCATCCTTCTTGGGTACTGGCACAATGTTAGCTAACTAATCTGTATATGTAACTGGGACCAGGAACTTTGCATCCAACTGCTTGGAGATTTCTTCTTTGTTTTTCACTATCCATTCAGGTCTCAATCTTCTGAGCTTTTGTTTAACTAGTTTAGCATCAGGATAAGTAGGAAGCCTGTGAACCACCATTTCAGCGTCTAGTCTTGGCATGTCCTCATATGACCAAGCAAAGATATCTTTGTATTCCTTTAGCAACTCGATCATAGCCTCTCGTTCATTTGGAGACAAGGTGGTACCAATCTTCACCAATTGAGGTTGGTCTTTAGAGCTCAGGTTTATCAATTCAGAATCTTCCTCCGTCGATGGTGACCTATCTTCATGACGATCAAGCAACTCCTAGATCTCCTCCGGCATTTCCTCCCGGATGGCGACCCAGTCGACTTCTTCGGGCTCACACTCATATTCATTGCCAATTTCGAGGTCACATATTGCTTCTTCAAAATCACTTATGCACAAAACATTTTTTTGGTTTTTTGAATATTCAATTTTTTTGTAGTTTTTGAAAATATTTTGATTTTTTTAGTTTTTTGAAAATAATGGAAAACTCAAAGCAGAAACAAAATTTGTTGGGGACCACACTTCTTCCTCTTCAGACGAGGATGCCCTTTCTCCTAATTGATTCAGGTTGTTTTTTTTGGGTGCCCGATGTTGTGGCACCAGGAGACTTACCTGCAAAATGGTTAGTATCAACAACAAGATTATCATTAACTGAACGGACAAAGAGATGAGGTTGGAGGTCCATATCTTCAGAGATCATATAGACCCATTGCGTACCTGCGAGGCTTTCAGGTGATTCTCCTTTTGACCTTTCGGGGTCAATGTCTGCCTGGTTATTGATTGTTGGAGGAGACACTTCTGTTACCTGTGTGATAAGGCACTCTGATCTGGATGTGATCTCTTTCTTTCGAACCGGCTGAAGGCGCGCTCGAAATTGCACTGCTGTCATTCTCTTCTTGCTTGGAGGGAGATATTTGCGGTATTCTTCACCTGTCCTCTTCTTGCTCAGAGGTTTGAAGGCTGCACGATATTCTTTTGCATTTGCCCATTGTTTCTTCGAGGCTATGTACTCCTCGGCAGTCATTCTCCTCAAGCTTGAGGTTGACGTCTCATCCAACTCTGATTCTTCGGAGATCATGTAGACACCTGAAACAATCTGCTGTTCGGGACAGGATTCTGTGTATAGCTGGTTGATCCCTATCAGCAGTATCTAATCCGATTTGTTCTTGAACAAATTTCATGTGGGCCTTGATTACCTCGCATGCCTCAAAAATGGAGTTTAGATTTTAGATGAATTTCAGCTCACACGACCCCTTAGGGACACATGTATACTCTTACACGCGTGTGACCTGAAAGGTACCTCTTTTGAAATACAACCACCCTTTTTGTTAAAAAAAATGGACACGACATACTCTTGTGTGCGTGTACGACCCAGTGGGTAGATTTTTAAAATTTCATTGTTTGGAAATTGGACACATGCCTCTGGCGCACGTGAACGACCTATGAGGTTCCTTTTCAAAATTGGACACGTACATATTTGATGTACGTGAATGACCCAGTGGGTACATTTTTTAAAAGTCCATTGTTTGGAAATTGGACACATGCATCTGGCGCACGTGCACGACCTATGAGGTTCCTTTTTAAAATTCAGAGCGTGTATCAATTGACTCAGTTCTTTGAACTCCCAGACCAACTTTTGAAATTTGATTCCCATAGTGGTTGTGGAATATTTTGCTCCAAGTAGAGCGGTAAATTTTTTAGGGACCTGAACGAGTAATTCTACAGCAGAAGAATCCTCAGGATAGTTTTCTCAAAGAATATTCATCTTTTGCTCCTGAATGAGCTAAATAGTTTGAGGGATGTATGAGGGTAAATCTAGGGAGATGAACCCTTCCCTCTCTTGGTTAAGACGATTATTTCTTTCCTTTCATCATGTCGCTCTAGAACGAGCTTTTCTCTGTTGGAAGATGGCCGAGAGGGTCAATTTAAAAAGAAGATCCCTTTATGAGTATCTCATTCCCTTTTCTTCTCTTTTTATTTTTTGCCTTTAAATGAGCTGTCACTTTGAGGGTGAGGAGGGCTAATCTAGAAAGAAGAGCCCTTGGATTCCCCTCAAAGTTTTTATTTCTCTTGCTCTTGAAAGAATAGAACTCTCAGGAGTTCAAAGAGAGTAAATCTGTGAAGAATGACTCTCAAACAACTTCCCCTAACAAAAAGATTTTTTTGTTTTTTTTGGCAAACACAGAGAAAACTAGTCAATATCAAAAAGCCTCTACAGTGAATTATGCCTCGGAAATTGTGCGACATGAATGCAGTCCTTTGGGTTAATCCTGGAGATATATCTACCGCTACTACATGCATGCAGGGCTCAACTAGACTCTGTATTTGGGTAGAGGTTCGGGTCACCTCGGCAATATATACCTCGCAGCCCGAAGACTGGTCGTTAGTACAAGGCGGAGGGTGTAGAGTTTTGGTCGTTATTCCCATATGACCACCCAGTCGGGACTAGACCTACCGCAACCACGGGTTTTGTTTCCTATAGGATCACAATGAATATGAGATGCAAATGCAACTGCAAATGAATGGGTGAGTGCAGTGTGTGTGTGTGCAAACTCGAGAAGTGTACGATCATATATTCCCTAAAATTCTTTAAATCGCTTTTCAAGTCAGATCCCTAAAATCCCCAGTAGAGTCGCCAGTCTGTGGAGCCAGAATCCGACGCGCACCACGCTCGAGAAAAACTCGCACGTGGGAGACGTATAAGTTGGATTCGCCCACCTCAGAAGGGGTATGAATGTGATATGTAAGGAGTCGCCACCTGATTTATGGGAATCAGGACCCGAGATTTTGGAAAATCGACCTAAATCTAGTTTTCCAAGAAAACCATGGCGATAGTCCAAAGTAGATGGTCTGCGGTACAGAGATAATGGATAAGGGGATCCAGGTACGGGTTGGGAAGGTATTAGGCACCCAACAACCGCTCGTTCATGAGGACGGCCTCTACTTCGCGATTGAAGACTTTTAGGGAAATATATGATCAATACTAAATTATGCTACATACCCAAAAATAACTGCACTACAGTAAGTAAGCCCCCTAAATCTACGTGTCACGATCAAATAGTTATGGAGCGAAAGATGCATACATCCATCTATCTGAATGCAGCAAAGGAAGTGACGCATGCCATCGGTAAGCCAGCGTGCTAAGAGCACAGTGACGTGGACGTACTTTGTATCCACGCGCAAACAAGGGGTGTGATACGTGCAATGTGTACACGTACACTCAAACATGTGATATGGTGTTGTATGAACCATACACTGAGGGATCACATCTAATATAAGATGTGCCCAAAGACGAAGAGAAGCAAGTGACGTGGCTGTACTTTGTATCCACGCACCAACAAAGATGACAAAAACAGATTCATGGACGCTTTTGGGCGTGAATCTGTAAGAGGACGATAAGCAGATTCATTGACGCTACGGGGCGTGAATCTGAAAGAAGATGATAAGCAGATTAATTGACGCTACGGGGCGTGAATCTGAAAGAAGTAAGCAGATTCATTGACGCCACGGGGTATAAATCTGAAAGAAGACGATAAGCGGATTCATTGACGCTACGGGGCATGAATCTGAAACATGACGAATGTTGGGACTCTCAAAGACGACGAAGGCAGAGTGTTCCAAAGACGACGGTAGGCAGGTTCAGCCCTTAGGCATGAACCCCAAAGACGACGATAGTAGAAAATCTCCAAGACGACGAAAGCGAAGAATCTCAAAGATAGATCCATGGACGCTCTTGGGCGTGGATCTGAAAGATGACGAATGTTGGGACTCTCAAAGACGACAAAAGCTGAGTGTCCCGAAGATGACGATAGGCAGGTTCAGCCCTTAGGCGTGAACCTCAAAGACGACGATAGTAGAGAACCTCTAAGATGACGAAAGCGGAGAATCTCAAAGACAGATCCATGGACGCTCTTGGGCGTGAATCTGAAAGACGACGAATGTTGGGACTCTCAAAGACGACGAAAGCAGAGTGTCCCGACGACGACGACAGTAGCGACTCTTAGAGACGACAAAAGCTGAGAGTCAAAGATGATGATAGCAGATTCAGCCCGTAGGCATGAATCTTAAAGACGATGAAAGGTAGATTCAGCCCTTAGGGGTGAATCTGAAAGAGGGATCACGTCTAACATAGGACGTACCCAGAGAAGAAAGGGGATCACATAATGCATGTGTGCCTGAGAAATGCGAGCGTCGATGAGACGCGAATGATGCATGTCCTATGCTCTAGTACCGCACGAAGGTATCTAAAGATTCCTAATATGATTAAGGATGTTCTGACCCTATATGTATGAAGATCTCTAAGCTAAATGTGATGCATCTAGAAGAAGACATGTAAAACAAAGGTGAGGGTAGAATAGGAATTTTACAGCGAGTGAAACCCTACACACCCTCGAAAATAATACATAATCCTAGGTTAATGCAACCTAAAGCTACAAGCACGCAGAGCCTAACCCTAGGGTGAACTAAGCTAGAGACCTTAATCTCTATTATTATTCATTTTTAGGGTTTGGCAAGTTATCGGGCCCTTAGGCCCGACATGAGAGGATGTGGGTTCTTGGACCCGCAAGGACGAAAATAGGCTCTAATGGCCCGAGTGATGGTGATGGGCTTTGGGCCCTAGAAAAATGGATCTAGGCCCGTGGGCCTAGCAGGGAGGCGAGCCCTTAGGCCCAAGCTCGAGAAATGAGTCGTTAAGCTTATAGCAGCAGATAGAGAGCCCGAAGGCTGAAAATAAGGGAAAGGAAGGAGAGCCCGTGGGTCCACCACAAAAGGATGGGCCCGTGGGCCCAAAATAGCTTATTCAGAGGCTTATTGAGTGTTTTGATCTAAAACAAGCAAAATAATCAAAACACTAACACAAGTCACTAATTACTCAAAATCAGCAGACAAGTAAATTAACACAACTTATGATATCAAAACTTTAAGCACAACGATGGGAGTGCAAAAATGCTCTTGCAAAAATGATGAAGTCACAGGCACGATGTCAATCATGTTAAACATGGCAAACACGGTGATACTAACTCATGTTGAGAAATATGTACCATGCTCCATATGAAAAGTACCTCATTGTCCCATGCTTGATCATTTCATGCATGCATCATGCAAAACATTCAATGCGAAGATTTTAACCAATGTTTCACGTAAACATCATGTGGCATGCATCTGTGTCATAAATTATCTCATGCAAAATTTACATAAATCACGTAACATATGCTAAAAATCACATGAAATGAAATTTACAATTACCACATTTTTATCGTCAAAAATTGCATGCGAATTTTCATTGAATCATTAAAGCACCGTTACATAGTCAGTTCATCACATGGAATATGATTTCAACAATGGAAGAGAACAAAAGATGAGATAGGGATTATTACCTAGTCGGCACAAGCCCGTGGCTCAATCCCGAGAAATCTCACCCATTCACGCGTCGATGTGTGGTGGAAGCGACAAGTAGGCCCCACTCCGTGTCCAAGTGGAGAGAACCAAAACTTCAAGGGACCACGCAAAATTGTTTTTGCAAATAATGCAAAGGAGAAAAAGAAATGGGGAGAACAAAATAAAACTAAAACTGTTTTTTGCAAAACTTCTTTTCCTTTTTTTTTGTTTTTTTTTTATTTTGAACCTTTTTTTTTTAAACGATTCTTTGCTTTTTCTTTTTTTCTTTTTTCTTTCTTTTTCTCTCTCCTCCTCCCTTCTTCTTCCTCCTCCAAGTGTATGTTACAGACGTCTGTTTTTTTTTCTTCCTTCTTCTTCTTTCTTCTTTCTTCTCCTTCTCTTTCTCTTCTTCTCCTCTTCTTTTTCTCCTCTTCTTCTCCTCTTCTTCTTCTCCCCCTCTCAACACGTCTGTAACAGACGTTTTTTTTCTTCGAACCTCTCTCTCTATTCTCACTCCACCTATTCTCTGTGCTCTCTCTCGAACTCTCCACAGCTCTCTCACTCCCTCTCGATTTCTTCCTCTGCTCCCTCTCCGGCTTTCTCTACCTCTCTGCTCTCTCTTTCGACCAGCCTTCTCAGTTCTCACCCTCTCTTCTCTCCAGCTCGCTCTCCCAATCTCGATGATTCTCTCTCTCTCTCTCTCTCTCTCTCAATGTCTCCTCCATCTCTCTCGACATTTCTCCCAATCTGTCTCTCTATCTCAAGTTCTCTCTCTCCCATTCTGTCTCCCTCTCTCCGCCTAAATTCCCCTCTCTTTCTTCTTCCTCACTCATGCCACAGCTCTCCCCTCTTATCTCTCAAAGCATCCGACAACCTTTCCCTTCTCTAAGCCGACAGCCCCCTTCTCTCTCCCATACTTCCTCCCTGTTTTCCAAAACAGGGAGGAGGATGGGGGGTGCGTGGCCACCACGACACGCACCTCCCATCCCTAATATTTTTCTTTCTATTTTTTTTAATTTTTTTTAATTTTTTTTCAAAATTTTTTTTGTTATTTTATGTGAAAAAAATGAAAATGGGTCCCACCATTTTGAAATTTGATTTTCTTAACAAAATTCCTTAAAATTGATTTTTTTTT
>MVGT01003456.1:19703-49789 GCA_002174775.1 Macleaya cordata
CCCCACACCTCCCTGTTCCTCTCCCATGCTCTCTCCCATCTCTCCCTGTTTCCTTCTTTGTCTCCCACAAAAACAGGAGAGGGATGGGCGGTGGTGCGTGGCTGTCACGCACGCCCCACATCTCCCTCTTTATTTTGTTTTTTTTTATTAATATTTGTGTGTTTTTCTTATAAAAATGAAAATGGGTCCGCACAATTTTGAAATTTGATTTTTAAACAAAATTCCCTTAAAAACTAGTTTTTTTGAGAAAAACAATCGATTTGAAAAAAAAAGGTGGGCCAACCCTGTCGCGACACGTGGCGAGGCCCCCCGGGTTAAAAAGAAAATCCCATATTTCTTCGACTGAACCGATTCGGGGTTCCTCGAGATTTGGTTCTCTTCTTGTTCCGGCCTTGGGCCGAATTCTTGACGAGTGGAGTGGAGCCTGCTTGGTCACATTAAAGCAATTTTTGTTAAATTTTGCACGTAAACCGAGGTGCGACCAAAACGGGTATTTTCCGGGATGTGCGAAAATTTGGCGTCTACAGAAGGGTAGCTTACCTTCTATGGAAACACAGGTTCTTTCCAGGAATGGGCTTAGGGAGATGTCATCAAGGAATCACTCAGCCATTAGGAAGCCGAGCAGTGGCACCTGAGGGTACATATGGTTTAGGCTATCGTCCGACAAAAGAAGAAATCCATCAGAGCAGGATTGAGAAAGGAAAGAAAGCACAAGCAAGAAATAGAGGTAAACCGTGTATCTCACCGTCTATTGATTGGTCAAAATAACCCAGATATTCGGAGTGGTTTGTAAAGAAAGGCCATTATACGGTTGTACCTACCCTCTGCAAGAAGTCGAGTGTCCTCCAAAAAGAGGCTATGATAGAAATGGCAGAAGAGGTTGAAGCTCCAGATGATACTTTGCTAACAGGAATCAGTCTGTTGTATTCAGAAGCCAGCTCGGAACAAGAAGCTGTCCCAAGTATCAACATGATCTCCGATGAATCAAAACTGGATGATACGGCTACTTCAAGCCAAAGGCGGATGACTGTGAAAGAATATATAGCATTAAAAACCCAATGGGCAAACGCAACGGAATACCGCTCAGCATTTTTTCATCCAAAGAAGCAAAGGAGTGAGGTCGAATACCCAGGGCATCCTACATCCTTCAAGAAAAGGATGACGGCAGCACAGTACCGAGAAGCTTTCCAATTTGCCAGAAAGACAAAGATTACATCAACATTGGAAACAAACATTAGACATATGTCTACTATATCGTCTATCGCTTAGGTAAGCCCATATGTTGGTGACCCCAGACATGGAGGCAGAGATGGTAAGGAATACAGATGAGCAGTACCGGACGACACACAGACTTGCGAGTAATCAGGGAGTGAGAGCACCCTCTGAAAGTATAAGAGCCCAAAGGGATGACAACCAAGAGAGGTTAGAAGGAGAGTCCCATTAAAGCCTCGCAGGTATGCAGTGGGTTAACATGGTCTCGGAAGAGACAGATCTTCAACCCCATCTCTTTTTCATTCAGTTTATAATGATGATATTGCCAGCACTAACCATTTTGCAGGAGAGCTCACCGATGCCGTAGCAACAGGCACCCAAAAAAAAATAACCTGAGTCAAGCAGGAGGAGGGGCACCCTCGTCTGAGGAGGGAGATTATTGGGCCCCAACAAATTTTGTTTCAGCTTTAAGTTTTCCTTTATTTTCGAAAAACCAAAAAAATCAAAATATTTTCAAAAACAACAAAAAATCTGAAAAACCAAAAAGATGTTTTGTACATAAATAAAAATGATTTTGGAGAAGCAGTTCTGGACCTTGAAATTGGCAGTGAACATGAACATGAGTCCGAAGATGACGATTGGGTCGCTATTCAGGAGGAAGTGCCTGAGGAGATCTGAGAGGTGCTTGATCGGCATGAGGGTAGGTTGCCATCGACTAAAGAAGACCCCGAATTGATTAACTTAAGTTCTGAAGTCCAACCTTAGCTGGTGAAGATCGGTACCAACTTATCTCCAGAAGAAAGGGAGGAACTGGTTAAGCTGCTAGAGGAGTATAAGGATATCTTTGCTTGGTCATATGAGGACATGCTGGGTTTAGATACTAAAATGGTGGTACACAGGCTACCAACTTACCCTGAAGTCAAACCAGTTAAGCAGAAGCTCAGAAGATTGAGACCAGAATGGACGATGAAGATCAAAAAAGAGATTACCAAGCGACTAGATGCAAAATTTCTGGTTCCAATCACGTACACTGACTGGTTGGCGAATATAGTGCCGGTACCCAAGAAAGATGGAAAGGTTCGGATGTGCATTGATTACCAAAATTCAACAAGGTGAGTCCAAAAAAAGACTTCCCGTTGCCTCATATTGATATATTGGTCGAAAATGCCGCTGGAAATGGTTTGTTGTCTTTTATGGATGGGTTCTCTGGATACAATCAGATCAGAATGGCAGAGGAGGATATGGCCAAGAAGTCATTCATCACACCTTGGGGAATCTATTGCTACAGAATGATGCCATTTGGACTTAAGAATGCTGGAGAGGGCCATGACCACGCTCTTCCACGACATGATCCACAAGGAGTTAGAAGTTTATGTAGATGATATGATTGCCAAATCAGAAAGAAGAGAAGATCACATCAGAGACTTGACCAAGCTCTTTAAGCGTCTGAAAAAGTTCAAACTACGGCTCAACCCTAGCAAATGCGTATTCGGGATAAAATCAGGGAAATTATTGGGGTTCATCGTCAGTCACAGAGGGATTGAGGTAGACCCAACCAAAGTGAAAGCTATTATGGATATGCCTCCGCCTCGAAATAAGAAAGAGATTCGTGGGTTTCTAGGAAGGATCCAGTACATTAGCAGATTCATAGCTCAGCTCACACCTATCTGTGAGCCCATCTTCAAACTGTTGAGAAAAGATGTTCCTAAGATTTGGAATGAAGATTGTCAGAAAGCATTTGACAGAATCAAGGAATATATGATGAGCCCTCCGGTACTGGTCCCACCTATTCCGGGAAAACCCTTGATTTTATATATCTCTGTGACTGACACTTCAGTGGGAGCTGCTTTAGGGCAATATCATGAGGAAAGTGGTAAAGAAAGAGCCATTTACTACATTAGCAAGACTTTATCAAGGTATGAAACAAGATACACACCTTTAGAGAAAACTTGCTTTGCTTTGGTATGGGCCGCGAAAAGGCTCAAACATTACATACTGTCACATTCAATACAATTGCTTTCGCGAATGGACCCCATCAAATATCTGTTTGAGAAGCCAGCATTATCAGGGAGAACAGCTAGATGGAAGCTACTTTTATCGGAATTTGACATAACCTATGTCACACAAAAATCCATAAAGGGGAGGGCGATAGTTGATCATCTTGCAGCCCATCCACTCCTAGATAAAACGACAGTAATAATAGAATTCCCTGATGAGTATATTCTGTCTACAGAACTAGAAGAAGCAGAAGAAGATATCCCCTGGAAAATGTACTTCGACGGAGCCCATAACAAGATAGGCAGAGGAATAGGAGTAATGTTAGTATCACCTGGTGGAGTCAGAACGCCTATTGCCATCAGATTAGGGTTTCCTTGCATAAACAACATAGCAGAGTATGGGGCTTGCATTGCAGGTTTGAAGGCAGCCCATGCCCTATCAATCAAAAGATTAATGGATTACAGAGATTCTTTCCTAATCATTAAGCAAATTCAGGGTGAGTGAAAGCTGAAGAATGAACAGTTGGTTCCCTATCATGAATATCTCTTGAAATTGGTCGACGAGTTCGATAAAGTCGAATTCCATCATGTGTTCAGGAACAAAAACTACTGTGCGAATGCTTTAGCAATGTTATCATCCTAGCTAACTATCCTGGAAGGAGCTACAATTCGACCAACTGAAGTAATTCAGAGAGATGAACCCACATTCTGCTACCAAGTGCGAGAGTTCAAAGAAGAAGAGCCTAGTGAGCCATAGTATGCTGAGATCAAGAGGTTCTTCGAAACACAAGAGTATCCAGAAGGTGCAACCAAGAGAGACTGACGGTTCATTAGGTCATGGGCCTCAGGGTTTGCTTTATGTGGAGGTCATATATTTAAAAGATCCTTTGATAATACACTTTTGAGATGCGTGGACAAAGAAGAGGCTTTAAATATCCTAGAAAAAGTCCATGCAGGAGTATGTGGCCCGCACATGAGTGGACAAATGTTGTCTAAGAAGATCCGCAGGTATGGGTACTACTGGAGGACAATGGATACTGACTGCAAAAATTTTGTTAGAAAATGTCATGAATGTCAAATACACGGAAATCTTATCCATATTCCCCCAGCAGAACTAAATTGTCTGCCATCCCCTTAGCCTTTTTCCACATGGGGAATCGATGTAATAGGCAAGATACACCCATCTTCATCAAATGGACATAACCAAATTATTGTGGCTATCGATTACTTTACTAAATGGGTGGAAGCGATCTCATGTAAGAGCATCAAGTCTGCCACCACCGCAAGGTTCATCCAGAATCAGATCATTTGTAGATATGGGGTGCCACATTAAGTCATCTCTGATAATGGTCCGAATTTCATTGGATCGGAGGTACACAGCTTGTTTGATAAGTACAGGATCCAGTACCACAATTTGTCGCCCACAGGCCGCAGACTAATGGAGCAGTGGAGGCTGCCAACAAGACGTTAGTCAGGATCCTAAAGAAGATGACTGTGACATATAAGGATTGGAGTGACAAGTTGCCTTATGCATTATGGGCTTACCGCACGTCCATTCGGACACCAACAGGGGCAACACCATTCTCCCTTATGTATGGAATAGTGGCGGTACTCCCGATCGAAATTGAAATCCTAACTCTCAGAGTTTTGAAGGAAGAAACTGAAGATGAAGCTGATTGGATTTAGTCCAGAGTAGATGCTTTAAACTGCATTAATGACAAGAGAATAAATGCAGCATGTCATGCACAGGCTCAACACTGCATTAAGAAAGTCCGGCCAAGGAAATTGAACATAGGGGATCTTGTGCTTAAAGAAATCAGGCAAGTAGATCATTCGGACGCAAGGGGCAAATTCAAGCCAAATTGGGAGGGTCCCTATATCATTAAGAACATCTTCCCAGGGATGGCAGTCCAATTGAAGACGTCGACTGGATAAATCACCAGAGGCCTACAAATGCGGACCAACTCAAGAAGTACTACGCTTGAGGTAGCTGCTCAATTCTTAGTCTAGGGGCAAGTGAAGCCAACAGAGGTTCAAAAATAAGGCATTTCTTTGGCCGATATCTAAAACCCAAAAAAAGCCTAGTTGAAACTTCATTTCCGCTAAAAAACGAGTTTTGAGCCTTAAACCTTTTCTTGTACATAGAAAATAACCCCCTCTCCAAACCTGAGAGTTTATCTTCCTTCTTGTACATATGTTTCCGCCCAAAGGGCAACCAATATCAAAAAATCAAAAAAAAAATCAAATACCCAAAAAAACCAAAAAAAAAAATTAAAATATTCCAAAGATCTAAGAAAATTCAAATACTCAAAATCCCAAACAAAAATCTCAAAAAAATTGAAAATTTGAAAAACTGAAAAAAATAGAAAAACTCAAAAATCAAAAGAAATAAAATGTCTTTTGAGCCCTAGGTTAAACAAGGGGTAGAAGTAAAGAAAGGAGAAAATCCTTAGAAAAGTCAGACTCATCAATTCTTTGAGCCTTTACCCCTTCTTCCTACCCAACCTAAGCTACGCTACAACCTAAAAGACCTCATGGACCCTGTGAGCAATACAAGTCTTTGGTCGAGGAGAAAGGTGGTGAATCTCCAAAAAATGAAGAAGGTAAAAAATTCAAGAATAGAAATCGTAGTCTGAAAAATAAAGACTTGAGAAAATTTGATCCGCATTTGTGAGCCTTGAAGTGCAAGGCCCTCGCTGTCGGAGGACTAATCGGCAAGCACAACTAAGGGAGTAAGCTACGACAAGGGTAAGCCCCTGAGCAATATCTGCCCCAGAGAAGAAATAGGCTCTCCGATAGTAATGACATCAGTGGCACGCTCAAAATCTCGAGATGAGTTGGTATTCGTCGGATCCAACGAGCGAAGTCAAAAAGATAGAAGGTGAAGCGAGACGATGTCAAGCCAAGGAAATGGCGACCTATAGCGTGACCCTGGCTATTTGGACAAATATTCATGAGCATATCCAACCTAAAGGGTTTAATTGCTCTCCACTTCTATACTTTTCAAAAAAAAGAAAGAGAAAAATGTTTTAGAAAGCATTTCAAAAAAAAACTATTTTTTGTTTTCAAATCCTTGCCCAACGGAGATCCTATGAAGACAAATACCTTGCATGACCCTAGTTTAGGCATCTGAGGAAAAATCTCCAAAAGGCAAGCGAAGTTTTAAAGTGCTTTTTTCGTATTCCACCGGCTTTCGAAAAGGTTTTCAAAACGAAAGTAGGTTTTGTTTTCAAAAACCTTGCCCAGCGGGAGGCCTGTGAGGATAAATTTAGGATGCTAGGGGCATACCGTGCATGACCCTGGTTTAGGCATCTGAAGAAAAAATCTCTAAAAGGCGAGTGAGGTTTACAAAGTACCTTTTCTTGTTTCATCATTTTTTTTGAAAAAAGATTTTTAAAACAAAAAAATTAGGTTTTGTTTTAAAAAAAGTTTTTCGGCGGGAGGCCTGTGAGGATAAATCTAGGATGCTAAGGGCATGCGTTGCATGGCTTTGGTTTAAGCATCTGAGGCAAAGTCCCAAAAGATAAATGCATATTCATAACAAACTTAAAACTCAACACAAGGAGTTGATATCATAACAACGATAAAAAAGAAAAAAGCTAGGAATAAGCGTAGTATATCATAAGGTTAGTCCGGCGATGGGGAAAATGAATCTCAACCCTCAGCCAAGGCGCCGAGTTCGGCATCTCCTCCCATCTTCTGTAGAATCAGAGCTAGTGGAGCCAATGGAAGACGATTGGAGTGAGTCAGAGTCGTCTCCTATCTGAAAACGAGCAAGCTCTCCCTGAATATGAATGAGTTCATAACTCACACGGTTCATCCCACCCTGCAATTGACTGTACCTAGACTGCCAGAGCTCTACTCCGCTTCGGTAACGATTTGCTTCGATCTGGTAATAATTTGCCTCGCGTCGGAAAGCATTAGCATCTTGCTCATAGCGTGCCGACTCCTCGGTCATATCTACAAGCTGCCTCTGTAAGCCATCGGCCCGTTGCACCCAACCGGAGCAGAAATCCCGCACAGTCTGCAAAACAGAAGGTTATATTTGCGGAAGGAAAATACTAGGATATCAAGATCTAGAAGCAAGGAAACTTACCGGTGGAAAGTTCGGATGAAGGGGAAGTCTAGGAACGCCGAACTCCAGCTGAGGAATGGAAATCCTACGGACCGGATCATTCGACAAAGGTACTAAAACTTCCCAGGGTGGAAGTTCTCCAGGGTCGAAGACTGAGCTGTTGAAATTAGACGTCCCAGCCTCTCTAGTAAAAGTGGGAGCAATAGCTTGTGCACCCTATAAAGAAGTCATGTAGGGTTAGTCCTCAAAACAAGGAGTTAAGGAAAGTGCAGTAAATAATGAACTTACCGGAAGATGCTGCAGCTTCTGAGGACCAATGATCGTCAGACCGGCACACTCATATGCAGGCGGCAATAGATAACCCAGAGAAGTCCTGCTCCAGTAGGCGAAATAATCTGCGACGAGTTCTACAGTGTCGCACCAGGAAGTAGGTTGGCCGGCAACGATAACATCCATCTCAACAGCTAAGCTCCTTGAATGGAAGCAGGGCTTAGGTGGGGGGAGTCTTGACACGAACTGAGGATAACCAACTTGAGAGGCACACCGATCCCACCAAATACCACGTGCAGAAGTTCGGCCCTCGGAGCAGGAAGCGCGATGTAGTGAGCGCGTAAGCTTCACTAAGAATGTCAGGATCGGAAGGTTGCAAGGCTCCCCATGCATCCCAGCGAATCTATAAAATAGAAAATGACATGAGTTGCATACAATTAAGAAAAAAGGATTGGTTCAACTGGATACTCACCGTTTCTCTCGTAGCGGACTCCAGGGTATTTCGAAATAATACCAGCTTGTGAGAAACCCGCCCATGTTGCGATACAATCTTAGGTGCGTCCTTCCAATAGGCCATCCGCGAGAATGGGCGATCTTCACTGGTAGAAGCTAGGGTAGGAGCCCCGGAGGTGAAGTATTCATAATACCAAACCTGTAGATGCAGAAATGAAACATTGCCAAGAGAGAGTAACGGATTTGAAAAGCATACTAAGCAAGGGAAGGGCTAGACTTACTGAGAGGACCGGCCAAATCCCACAGACTGAATTAAACTCAGAACGGGACGCGGGCCCCTTGTGAATGTACAAGAATGACATGATGGCCCCTCCCCAATCGTATTTATCGAGCCATGCCAATTCCTCAAGAACTGATAAGTAACCTATGCGGAACCTCGAATCAGTAGTACTAAAAAACACACTGCCCATCACGAAGAATATCAAAGCTTGAGCGATGCAATCAAGCTCGATGTCCGTGTCGTCTAAATCAGATCCACTAAAGTAGGCATATAGTCGGCACAGATCCAAAGAATATGCATCACTCCGGGTAGATGGGGGATGATGTCTCCCCAGAAGACGCTCCAAGTCCTCGTGGCAATAAGTGGACGTCCAAGGAAGAGTGTCTCAGTGTCCGACTCGTATTCCCATAATCTGACAAAATCTAGGGGAGTCAGACCTAATTCACTCTCAAGGAGGTGGAAAGTGTTGGTATCATCCCACCAACGTTCTAATAGGGCAAGCACAGCTTGTTTGTCATGATGCTGGCAGAGGGAATCTAAAAAATCAGCAAACCCGACCAGTTGCACGTAGGCATATATCCTGGGGCATTCTTTTATGATTGCCCACCAACTGAGGAGGTCCTTTATGCGACCTCTAAATTGGAAAGAGTTGTGTGTGTAAAGCTGAAAATGGGCGGTGTGGGCAAACCGATGGTAATTGTTTCAGGTTAAGCAGGTTGAATAAATATGCATGATTCAAGGTTCAAACATGCATAGTATTAACTGAAAATGTCAAGATGAATCCAAATTCTAATTCCGTGGCATGCAAATCCAATATCTCAAGCTACCCTAGCAGATATGACGTCAAAAGTGGAAAAAAATAGTGGGAAGAGATTCTTACCTCAAAACGCTTCAAACGCATGGAGAGATGATTTTCACATTGGTTAAGACACCGACGTCGTACGACTCCCGCTTCCCCTCGGGTAAACCTCTGTCAGATAAATCATAAGTGAGATAAGCGTCGGGGTGTCCCATAATGAAAGGACGATCAAGGGGCACCCACCAAGTGGCACTCCCGCAAGTGGCAAAAGGGCACTCACAAAAGGGGCAACCAAGGGGCACACCTAACACAAGCACCTAAGGAGTATCCACCAAGGAGTTTCACTCCGAAGGGCTCACACTAAAGAGGAGGGAGTAGTACTCCAACAGGGAGTTTTCTCACATTTGCTTGTAAAATCAAAAAGTAAAAAAAAATGAAGAACAAATTGAAGAACACCAAGAATAGGTGGTGAAAAGTGAAAAAACCTAGGATTGGATCTACTTTCTAGAGAGAGAAAGGTGTTTTTCTAGAGAGAGGTTGGAGCAAAAAAAATCCAAAAGGTTTCTAAGTAGAAAATGGGAGAGAGTGGGACGTTTGGTCCCCCCTTTCTTTTATAGCCCTTTTTTTGTTAAAAAAAGATATAATAATATATAATGAAAGTTTTTTTTTTAAAAAAAAAAGAGACTTTTTTTTTACTGTTTTCGTTCCAAGTTCTACGTTTTTTTAAAAAAATATGTTTTGTTTTTTTTCTTTTCTTTTCTTTTTTCTTTTTTTTTTTAAAAAAAAAATTTGGCCAAAACGCACACTGCTTGTGCGGTTTTGACGCGGTTTTCGCTTGGGTCAAAACCGCACAACCATTGTGCGGTTTTGGGACCCCCTTCTTCTTTATACCTATTTGCGCATAGGTCCCTCCACTTTTCTCCTTTTGCTTTTCTTTTTTTTCGTTTTCTTTCTTCTTTTTTTCGTTCTGTTTTCAAAAAAAAAAGAGGATGTATATTGGTTAATAAAACAAATAATTATCTGTAAATAGGAGGCTCCCCCTTCTCTCTCATCACTTATTTATTTACCTCTCTCCCTCCAGAGTTTTTATATTTCACCACATGTACAGGGTGTTTCTTGCCATTGTCACTGTCAACATGAGACACACTTTTGTGCTCTCCACAAGTGGAACCGTATTGTCATGTAGCATGGGACTATGGTCTGGGTGTTTTTCATGTCTATTAACTTATTTAAACATCACAATCACTTGATCTTATGGAATCAGTTAATAAAACCCCACAAAATCCAAAGTGGATGTAGGCAAAGACCTAGTCAAAGAGCTCTTCTTTTATACATCTAAAAGGGGGGAAGAGTACAAGCACACACATGCTGCTCTTTGCAGAGGAAAGTACCATCTGCAAGAAAGCATTGAAGTAGACCAAACAAAAAAAGAGAGAAAGAAAGAAAACAATTAGGATATCCAACTAATGGAATTTTCTTTTCATTTGTATTGTCCATGGTGAGAAATGGTCAATCACTGTCTCCACCTTCGTCTTCATCGTTGTCACCGTCCGAGGCCAAGGTAAAGAGAGTTAAGAGCCAGTCACGATACTCTCCCACCCGACTGGGATCTTGTACTGGAAGGATCGACGGGTCAATCAGAGGCCTCAATTGCCAAGAACGCAGAGTAGCTGCGACAATACAAGGAGTAACAGGGGTTGGGCCATAAAATTGACAAGAAAGGTCCGGAACATCTTGATGAATCCCATATTGCCTGAGAATGAGGAGTGGACAGTAAAAGGTTCTTTGGGTGAAGCTAAGAATTGATATGATGCAATGGCCATAAGTATTTAAAAACTCCAAGCGTACCGGCCAATAATGAAGATGTCAGTGCACATCCCTATTAGATAAATAGTGAAGCCATCCTGCGGTGTCCTCGTGCTGACGTTCGTGATACCCACGTTCTCGATGAACACGGATCACGTTCAAAGTCGAAACACGGTTCCCAATAGCACCATTCAACCTCAAATGCTCAACAAGCCAGATCTGAAAGCAGAAAAAAGGCATTAACACTCCGGTAAGCAATGAAGTGACAAAGACAGAAATTCGGGCAAAAAGGATACCTGAAGCAAATAGAGGCTGCCGTGGATCTGCTTAGATTCAGAATACATGTCCAGGCTGTCAAAGAGTTATCCCAAGATGGCGGGCACGTAAGCCCGACCCTCTCGAGCCTGTTGCAGGACGACGATGACCATCGGAGAACATCGACGGCCATCGATATGGAATAAATACTTCCCAAGAAGTGCAATACATAATGCACGACAACGAATCTCGGGATCGTCACACAGAAGAAAGTGCCGAACAAGGTTCTCTATGTGTACACCATTCGGAAGAAAGGCATAGTCGAGGGAATGACGACAGCGTTCTCCCAAAAAGAGACTAGAGGTCAAGCGTGAAATACCACCAGGAAGGGGAGTGAATAGAGACCCATCAGAGGAAATACCGAGTATCTTACTAAATTCCTCGATGGTGGGACACATGTCGCAAAAGCCAAAGCAGAAAAGGTAGAGGTCACAGCTCCAACACGTGGTCGCCGCTCTCAAAAGATCTATGTCTAGATAAAACCCGACAAGATTGGCGACATAACCAAGCCAGTGGGATCTGATGAAGGAGTTTTCAAAGTCATTGAGATCATTGACCCAAGCATAAAAAGCCTCCATGGTTCCGAATGAGCAAAAAAAATGAGAAAATGATAGGTGATGAAAGCTTTGATGTCATTGCCAAGGTGAAGCCTCGAATATTTTTAGAGGTTAGAAAATAAAAGGACCAGTAGGTGAAAGGAATGCACTCATGAAAGAAAAGAGAATCTTTTTCTTATCATGGTAGAATATTATACATCTTTCCCACGAGGATCATGTGGGATAGAAGGGAAAAATCCATTTGTACCACCTCATCGAAGTACAAGACAAAAGAAAAAGGGAGCCAAAGTGAAAAGTGAAAGCTCTCTTGATTTTGAGGAAGAAAGTGTCGAAAGTACACATCTTGACAAAAGGGAGTACAAAACACACATGTGAGCAGGTTAAAGTGACTGACCAGCAGTTAATCAAGACAGAGCTAAGACAGAAGATTGAAGTGTCGAAATAATTAAGTGGTATAAAAACCCTAGCAATGTGTTCAGATCCCAAGATGATGCACAAGCGAGAGCAACCCCCCTCACCATCTGGGTATTTAAAAACTATTTAAATGGAATGTTCAAAAAGAAAAATAATCTGGTTTTCAAAACCATCTCTCAGACCATGTAGAACCCGACAAAATGCCAAAGAATTGCGGACCACTTCTCGCCAAACCAGAGCTGGTAGAAGCATGCAGGTCCAGCGATTATCCGATCAAGGTCGGCAATACCGCACAAACCTTCACTCATTTGTAAGGGTCGAACTAGCTCGGGAGCAGACAGGTGAAATTCGTGCCCAACTTCGGCTGACTACGAATGGTTAGCCGAATTCATAACCTAGATCATTCTACTTTAGGATTGACCATTTAATTGGTGCGCGAAAATCAGGCATCGTCGGCCTCGTCATTCGTCCGCAACCGGTCTCTGACGAGGAGGGGCATCCGTAGATGCCAAATTTTCGCACACCAGTGAAAATTACCCATTTTGGTCACACCTCGATTTGCATGCAAAATCCAGTCAAAATCGACTTAGCTTAACCAAGCAAGCCTAACTTTATTCCTCCAATATTTGGTTCGAAATTGAACTAAGAATGGAGCCAAAATCAGACGAATCTCAAATTTGGGATAGAACCGGTTTAATTTAGAACCGTAGGTTTCTTTCTTAGTCTTAGAACATAAGACTGGACACGTGTCATGCTAAGATTGGTGGGTTTCAAATATTCCAACCTAACTTTTTTTTTATGGAAATTAGGGTTTTGAGAAAACTCAAGACTTTTCTTTTTAAAAAAAAGGGGGGGAAGGAGATTCTATTTCTTTTGTCTGATTTTCAAAAAAAGAAAAATTTCTTTTTTAAAAAAAAATAACAAAAAAATAGGTGGGAGCCGAACCGCATACCCAGTGTGCGGTTTGGACTGCGTCACACATAAGTGTGATGTGGCAGCCCAAACTGCACATTGAGTGTGTGGTTTAGCTAAACCGCATAATGAGTATGCGGTTTGGCCTGCTGCCCATTTTAACCCACCTCGTGTGGGTCACATTCACCCACATGTGACCCATACGCGTTTTTCTCCCATTTAAGTCAAATTTGCAAACAAGTCCCTGTTTTGTCTTTTTCTAAAATTATTTCTCAGCCCTTGCTTTTCAAAAAAAACCCTCCCAGATCTTATATATTCACATCAGATAGGTTATTTCTAGTCACATATTTTGGGAGGATAAGAAGGAATCTTGGGTTTTTATTACCCACTAGGACACTTGTCCAATTTTGGGTGGAAGCTTAAGACCAACCAATCACAGTGACACATGTCCCATTAGAGTTCTATATATAGCAATGGGTAGAGAAATTGAGGGGACTCTTCTCTTTTCCTGTTTTTGGAGATTCTACCTTTCTTCTTTGGGAGTTCTTCTTTCTTTTGGTTTGGGGCTCTCCATTTTTAGGGTTTTAGTTTTCTGAGATTATATTTCTTGGGAGAAGAGAAGTCTAGTTTTAGGGTTTTGGTAGAGAGAGAAGTTAGAGGAAGAGAGGGGAAGGTGAGAGAAAACAATTCTCTTTTGATTTCTTTCCATCTTGGTGAAAGTAGTGATTTTAGGGTTTTCTTTGTTTAGGATTTTCTTCTCCATTTTTGGGGAAAGGAAGTCTAACAGAGAGTTCCAGGAGGAAATAAGAAGGAAAGAAAACATCAAATCTCTTCCATTCTCTCCCTTTCATCACAAGTAATGTCATAGGTTAGAGATTCTTTGATTTTGGTTCTCATTTGTTGGAGAAGACAGAGAAATTTGAGTTAAAGAAGAAATCTCTACAATCTACTCTAACAAAAGGGATCTCTCATACATTGAATCTTGGGATCTATGCTTGCTAGGTAAAATCTATACACCTCATCTTTTAAATTTTATGTTTAATGCATGTAAATTGTGAGATAATATATGTAGTCATGTATGGGATGATGTAGGGAGTGATATATGTGTTAGTATGTGATGATGTATGACATGGTGATGAAATCATGATGTAATGAAGAATTTAATGCTAAGGTGAAATTCATGCATAATTTTGATGATAAATGGGTGTAAATTCTAATTTGATGTCTATGCTATGTTATTTAGCATGAAATGCATGGATATAGATTTTTATATGAGATGTTATTTTTACATGCATGTATGTATGTGATTGACCATGCTAAACGGATGTAAATCTTGGCTTTAAATGCTTTTATAATGAATGCTCCATAACCATGATATGTGAATGACATGGATGAAATATGTGATGATATGGTCTCTTTTGATTTCACATAAAGTATGGTATATTTATTTTTTTGATATGATAGTAAATATTAACATGTTTTCATATACATAATATGTTATGAGCATATCATTATTGATAATATCATGTGGATGAATTTTTCTCCATGCCTTTGTTTGCTTGTCATATAAAAAAGAGAGTTAACAAGGCTTTAATTTGTGTTGATTCCATGTTATCTATCTTGATCTTCATGTCATTTAGCTCAATTATGGCCTAATGCATATTATGAACGGTTTGGATCGTTTAAATTCATCTTAGATTTAAAGATTGAAGCTATTTTTGCTCTCTTTTTATTGATGCATGAATATATGATTTAGGTCCATATCTTTGAGGAAGAAATCTCCATGATGTGTGTTTTGCCATAATATGATGGTGCATGCTTAATTATCATAAAAGTGTATTTTTGGTCTCTCACCAAAGAGAGCAAGAAGTGTAGGTTTTAATATTAGAAAGTGAGCATTTGCCTTGATCTTCCTAATAATCTCATGCTTTTTGACATGTAGAACATATTAGACGGTGTGGATCGTCGAATTTGGTTTAAGAATTAAGTGTGAGGCCTTAATTGGCTCTCTTTTTCTTACATGTTTAATCTCATACACCTTATGCTTGAAATTCATGTTTATGATGTCATAATGATAAGGCTCGATATGATTGATGTGCTTACACTACGTTTTGTGTTTAAAGTTTTGACATCGTGAGCGCGGAGGCAGGTTTCTTCATTTTACTTACTTATTAATTTTGAGTAAATAGTAGCCTTGTTTTTCATGCTTTAATTGCTTTGATAGCTTTAGGTTGAAAAAGAATAAACTTTTGTAATATGTTACCTTCAGGCTTTTGGGCATGTTCTCTTGTGGTGGACCCATAGGCCCATCCCTCGTTTGGGCCTTAGGGCCCATCTCTCCTCTTTTGTGGGCCTCAGTGCCTACATTCTTCCTTTTGGGCTCAAATCCCTTCCTATGGATGTAGGCCCCAAAGGCCCACCCCTTTTATTGGACCCATCGCTCCAACTCTTTCTTGCGGGCACATAGCCCATTTCATCTTTCAGGACGTAAGAGCCTTATCCTTTCACTTGGATCTAAGGATCTATGTCTCTTCCTATCAAACCTAAGGGTTTGATAGATCGCCAAACCCTAAAAACAAATAATAATAGAGTTCAAGGTCTCTAGTTTAGTTCCCCTCTAGGGTTAGGGCTTGGTGCTTTAGATTCCTAGGTTGCATTAGCCTAGGGTTTCGTGTTATTTTCGAGAGGACTTAGGGTTTCACATGAGTTGAAATTCCTAATTTACTCTCACCTTTGTTTTAAATGTTTTGAAGTTTTGAAAGAAAATGTTTTTCAAAATTCATCTCATTTAGCTTAGGGTTTCATGCATATAGGGTCAAGATCTTCCTAAAACAAATTAGGGATCTTTAGAAACCCTCGTGCGACATTAGAGCGTAGGGCATGCATACATCGCGTCCTATCGACGTTCGTTCTCTTCTCGGGCACACGTGCATGGTGTGATCCCTTTTTCCTGGGCACATCCCATTTTGGATGTGATCCCGTCATGAGATTCACACCTAAGGGTGTTATGAGTTTGTCTTTTTTTTCGGGCACGTGTCCTGATCACGTGATCCCTCTTGAGGTTCACATCTACGGATGCTATGAACCCTTTCGTCTTTTGGGCATATCCTATGTTGGATGTGATCCCGTTGTGAGATTCACACCTAAGGGTGTTATTGATCTGCTTTCTCTTTGGGCACGTCTCGTGTTAGACGTGATCCCTCTCCGGGCACGTGTCCTGATCACGTGATCCCTCTTGAGGTTCACATCTACGGATGCTATGAATCCTTTCGTCTTTTGGGCATATCCTATGTTGGATGTGATCCCGTTGTGAGATTCACACCTAAGGGTGTTATTGATCTGCTTTCTCTTTGGGCACGTCTCGTGTTAGACGTGATCCCTCTCCGGGCACGTGTCCTGATCACGTGATCCCTCTTGAGGTGCACATCTACGGATGCTATGAACCCTTCTCTTTTATTGGGCATGCGACTACTGTGCATGATCCTTTTCGGGCACGTTTAATATTGAACGTGATCCCAGTTTTATTCGGACACGTGTGTACAACACGTGATTCCATTTTGGCATATGTCTAAGGACATATTTGCCCCTTTTGTGAGAATCGCGTTCAAGAACGTGACTTCTCTGTTTAGGCGACACACGTGTAACGTGTGAATCGTTTGAGTTTTATGTTCAAGGACATGACTCTCTCTTCGGCACACGTGGCATACTGCACGTGATCGCTTCAGTGTATGGTGTATACAGCGCCACGTTACATGTTTGAGTCTACGTGTACATATTACATGTATCACACCCTTTGTTCGTGCGTGGATATAGAGCACATATGCATCACCTTGCTTTTTGCACACGGACGTACTGATGGCGCGTCGCTTTTTTTTACTGCATTCAACCAGATTAGTGTATGCATTTTTTCGCCCCAGAACTACCTATCCTGACACGTGGATTTAGGGGGCTTATTCTTTCATCATTTATTTATTTATTTAGTGCAGTTGTTGTTTATATATAACATTGTTTGGTTTTAATCATTTATCCCCTAAAAAACTTTTAATCGCGAAGCATAGGCCGTCCTTACGGACGGGCGGTTGTTGGGTGCCTAATACCTTCCCAACCCGTACCTTGATCCCCTTATCCATTTCTCTGACCGCAGACCTTTCTTTGGACTATCGCCATGGTTTTTCTTGGAAAACTAGTTTTAGGGTGATTTTTCAAAATCATAGGTCCTGATTCCCAAAAATCAGGTGGCGACTCCATACCCCTATCACATTCATTCCCCCACCTGTGGGCGAATCCTATTTCGCGTTTCCTACGTGTTCATTCTCTATCTTCTTCGGAGGTGGAGAATGTGAGTGCGCTGGGAGGTGCTGCATTTCGGCTCCACAAAGGGAACCTCCATATCAATAGTTTCATCCAGAGGGCTAGGTTCTACACCTACCGATCTATACACGGAATAAAGAGGGGATAACTGTTGAGTAAGTGTCGTATGGAATCAGCTATACTAAAACGAAACGAAAGGAAAGGAAAGGAAAGGAAAGGTAGCAATATCACTTATCCACTAAGGGTTCATGTTCTTCAGTAACGTGTGGACTCTCCGGCCGACTGCCTCGCATATGGTCCAAGGGCGAGTCCTCGTACACATCACTATACTGGGTTGCATCGTGGTCTCCATCATCCACGACCGACCTGACCACAAATACAGGGGTAAAATTGTTACCCAAGGTAGCTAGTTCAAGGCCTTCCGGTTTATTGCAACATTAGGGTAAGTTATTACCTATCCATGTCAACTGTACGAGCATCTTCTTGTGACCCCAAATAGTTGGGACCCTCAACAACACAATCTACATGGGAGCGACAACCTAAATCTGTTGAATCTGTGACCGGTGCATCCGACTGACTCTCGGGCATCCTACGAATTATAACTGAACTATCATAACAACATCGAAATAATTGTAAAACAATTATAACTGAACTATCATAACAACATCGAAATAATTGTAAAATATTTAAACTTGGGTACAAAGTGTTATCTATCAATATCGTGGGGAGCATCAACAGGCTCTGCTCCAACGACAGGGGTTAACCCAACAGGACTCCAATGACGTAGTACCGTCGACTCTACAACTAGAATTCAATTGAGAGTTGTACTGCACATGTTGGACCTCTGTTCAGATCAATATCAGCAGCTACAAAATCCACTTTCCTAAAATTCAAAAAACAAGGGACGGTCTTATCAGAAAGCGGATAAACACCATCGATCCATCCACATGAACAGTAAGCCGCAATTCTCTATATTGGGGCGTCGGACTGATATCAGGTATTGCACCACTAACAATAGGAATGAATACACAAAGTGCGTGTGCTCTGCAACATAGGAGTTATTTCAATTAACGAGGAATAAATTGATATAAACCAACAAAAATTGATATATA
This sequence comes from Macleaya cordata, assembly GCA_002174775.1. Lineage (NCBI taxonomy): Eukaryota > Viridiplantae > Streptophyta > Magnoliopsida > Ranunculales > Papaveraceae > Macleaya > Macleaya cordata. The sequence goes on from MVGT01003456.1 coordinate 38,217, forward strand.
GTTACAGGTTATGCGGGATAACTGTAGACGGAGTAATACGTTGCCCACATGTATTCAATTGATCACTGTTCGAAGCCCTTCCAGAAAAACGACTTCCACGGGTTGTTACATCGTTATCTACGCGAGCCTTGCATCCGCTTATAACAAACTTAAAGACTCTCAAATCTAATATCCTGTAAAAACAAGTGTCGTAGAATGAGTAGTTATGGTGAATTACCAGTTCTCTTCTTCAGCTGGATTCAGACTTGTACTCTCGATGTAAAAGATGGTTATCCTATCGTTTTGACACTCTGGTCAATAAAACACTAAGAGTTTTGTCAGAATAACAGACTGTAGCTGAATCTTCCCCCTTGTATATATACCTCTAGGGTTTCTATTCAATGGGTATAAATACAAAATACAAAGGTGCGAAAGGACATGAATGTCCTTATCATACAACATAATGACAGTATACATTAAAACTCCCCCTCAAATTGATGGTGGACGAACCATCAATTTGTCTCTGAATTGACAGAACTTTGTTTTAGATAAGCCTTTAGTGAAGATGTCGGCCACTTGTTGGTCAGACCGAATGTAAAATACCCGCAAGGAACCACGCACTAGACATTCTCGAACAAAGTAATAGTCTATCTCTATGTGCTTGGATCGAGCATGAAAAACTGGGTTGTGTACCATGTAGGTAGCACTAATGTTGTCACAGTAGAGAAATACTGGTAACTGTAGGGGAATGCCAAGCTCGCGAAAAACGTAGGAAACCCATAAAATTTCAGCGTTAATTGATGCAATAGCTCGATATTCGGATTCAGCAGTGGAAGTGGAAACAGTGGGATGCTTCCTAGCAGACCAAGATATCAGATTAGAACCTAAGTAGAGGCAATAACCAGAGACTGACCTTATTGTGTCTGGATAAACACCCCAATCAGCATCGGCATAGGCAGTGAGGGTAGTACAAGATGATGGAGTGAACAAAATTCCTTTGTCAATAGTCCCTTTCAAGTAGCGTAAGATACGCTTAACAGCTTGCCAATGAGAAGTAAGTGGACGGTGCATGAACTGAAAAACATGATTGACTGTGAAACTGATGTCTGGTCGAGTAAGTGTTAAATATTGTAATGATCCTATAATGGTACGATAGAGTGTCGCATCCTGAAAAACATCACCAGTATAAGCTGAGAGTTTGGACCCCATAGGAACTGGAGTTGAGCATGGTTTAGCACCATTAAGATCAATCTTCTGTAAAAGAGTGAGAAGATATTTGGACTGGGAGAGATGTAAACCACAAGAGGTGCGTGTAGCTTGGACGCCCAGAAAATAGTTGAGAGACCCAAGATCTTTCATGTCAAAAGCTGAACCAAGAGAGGCGATGAAAGACTGCAATATGGTGTTATTGCTGCCTGTAAGTATAATGTCGTCCACATACAATAATAACACGATGATACCATCTTTGCTGCGGTGGATAAACATAAAGGAATCTGATCTACTACATAGGAAACCCATCTTCAATAAGAATTCACTGAACCGATGAAACCAAGCTCTTGGTGCTTGTTTTAGACTGTAGAGAGCCTTGTGTAAACGACACACATGGTTGGGTCGATTAGGATCAACAAACCCAAGTGGCTGCTTCATATAAACATCTTCGGCTAAGAAACCATGGAGAAATACGTTTCAAACATCTAATTGCTTGATATTCCAATGTTTTGAAACTGCAATAGAAAGGACGATGCGGATCGTGGTCGGTTTCACGACTGGGCTGAAAGTATCATCATAATCTAAACCAGCCTGTTGAGTGTAGCCTTTCGCTACTAAACGGGCCTTATACCTCTTGATCGAACCATCACCTTTGAGCTTGATTTTGTATACCCACTTGTTGCGAATGACATTCATAGTGGGTCTGTAAGGGACCAATGACCAGGTCTGATTGCGTTGTAATGCATTAAATTCTTCTTGCATCGCTCGACACCAATTCTGGTCTTTGGAAGCTTCGGTGTAAGATGTATGTTCGCGTGGAATATCTTGAAGTTGTATAAGCAATGCACTTAATAGTGGGTACCGAGTTGCACAATAAGTTTTTGGTTTCCTGATTCCATCTTTAAGACGGGTGGCCATAGGGTGTGTTGGATTGACATGACGTAGTTGTCGAACAACAGGTGGTGGAGGAGGTGGGGGTAGTGGTAGTGGTTGATGAGCATCTGATGAGGATGCAGAGGAGTCAACAGTTGGTTGAGAAGAGGAGCTAGTGGATTGTGATGATTCATCAATAACATATTGAGAAGAGGAGCTAGTGGATTGTGATGATTCAGCAGCAACATGTTGAGAAGAGTCACTTGTTGGTCCGTTCAATGAGGGAGAAGTAGCTAGAACATGTGGTGGCGCAGAACTTGATGAAGGAGGCGTGAGCTGTTGTGATGAGTGGTAGAGTGGTGGCATGAAAGCAGGCAAGTTTACACTTTGTGATTAAGTAGGAGATGAAGGTGCTGCCCTGCAAGATACAATGAGAGGAAAGAGAGATTCATCAAATACCACATGACGACTAATATAAATTTTGTTCGTGAGAGGATCCAAACACCGATAACCCTTATGCATGGGGTTGTAGCCGATAAATACACACTGAACAGATTTCGGGCTCAATTTGTTTTTACTTCGAGTACCCAAGTAAGGGTAGCAGGCACACCCAAAAACACGCAAATGCGAATAATCTGGCCTGGTTTTGTATAGCAGCTCAAAAGGAGAGAACTGACCCAATCAAACACTAGACAAGCAGTTAATTAAATAAGTTGTTGTACTAGCAGCCTCATATGACGATGTTTTCTTTCCGCCACACCATTTGTTTAGGTGTGTCAGGATAAGAAAAACTTTGAATAATACCGGAGGCCTTGAGATAATTTTGAAAAGGTCGACCAATATATTCACCCCCATTATCGCTCTGTACTATTTTAATGTGACTGTCGAATTGTTTTTCCACCATGGCTCGAAAGTAAATAAAGCATTGCATCAACATAATGACAGTATACATTAACAAGTTTCGCAACTACATACATACATAAGCATTGCCGCACTTCCATTCAACAGAACCCTACACTTTATTGAAATTGGACAACCTTCATTCAGGCGGCAATTGTCCCTCACAAACGCGACAATGGAAATCCTACTTTGCCCACCAACGTAGGTGGAGTTACCAGGGACCTCATCAAGAATTCATCCACCGTAGAAAAGAAACACACAGGCCATGATGAGGAGGGGGTTGTGTCAACCAAAGAAACTGGTACCGAACTTATTGTCCCTGCATACCGAAAGAAGGGGGCAAAATTTAGTGGAATTCAAAAATTAACTTCATTCAGCGTAAACACGAAGAACATGTGTTTGACGATAAATAACATACCATAAGCAACAACGTAAAGTAAAATATAGACAAAAGGCAATATTACGTGTCATTTACATACAATATAAATTATTATTGACCCCAGGATGTGAAATAATTAAAGTAAAAGATATCAAATGAGGGTCTCTAACGTGGCATGACGGGAATTTACAAGTGGCCTTCAATAAAAAATTTAGACAGTCGGACAACGTTACGTACTAAAACATAACCAAAATATGCAATATATATGAACTGCTTACAGCACCGAATATAATAGATTTGCACCAACTAACTCAATAAATGTTCGCTTACCCCTCAAAACCGCTAATTCAACTATAATTTTCCGTTTGATATAGGACAACCCCATCCTTTTCAAATTTCAAAACGAATAATAAATATGTACAAGGGTATAGAGAGAGAGAGGGGAAAAAATATTTAAACAAGTAAATGTAACTCGCATGCAAAATGGGAAGTGTAGTGTATTGGAATCAAACCTTAGCACTTGACAACCACAAGATCCCACCTAACAAGGAAAGAATTCTTTCAGAAATGGACGTTCAAGGTTCCCAACTTTCTTAGCAAAATGGCGAAAATGCGTCTCGTAAATTAAAGAAAAAGTCAGGTTCCAATACCTCATATGTTTTAAGGAATTTTTTTTCTGTTTCAACAATCTCACATGTTTAAGGAATAGCATTACGGAAACAACAACAAACAATGACTAATCAAAATCAGAACTCAATTGTGGAAACACATGAAAACCCAGCAGGTATAGACCTATCACCAAGGATGTGCAGAAAAAATATAAAATCCTAATTGAGTTACATGCTAATAAAGGCGGGACATGCATATACAGATTTAGCAGGGAAAAGTTACTTGGTGGTACATGAAAGGTTGGACCATGCTTTATCATTTACAATTGATTACTTGGGAAATGTCAACTGTGGAATTTAGTTAGAATCGAAAGGAAGGCAATGCAATATAATAAAGGTGGAACTACCTAAATAGTAAGTAAAGATGAAAAAAATAAGTGGCATAGACAGATGATTAGATATCAAATTTACAGAAAACAACAACAGATGTACAGACTTTAAAGACTACTTCAATTCCCTAATAAAGTTCTCATGAATTTCAGGATGATACTGTAAGATGAACAAATATACTGTATGGTGACACTGCTGCAAGAAAATAGTCAATGTCACCCAAACACAAATGATGAACCCACATTATACCAGTAAAGATATAAATGGTGAAGCCACGTTATAATAATAGAGATGTGGGGAACTTGTTGGGAACCTAATCATTCTACAAAGTTCGTCCTTCGACCAAATTCATGATCAATGTAGTCTCTCTAATTAGACGGTTCTGTTTATTTCGATCAGAACACTCACACGGGAAAGCTATATCATTATTCCATTGAGACGTGGACATCCCTTAGAATTCCATTGAATCATTGATGAAAAAAGAAGGAAAAAAGTTCCTCCCCTATTATTATGGATTCTCTTTTTACAAACCAATCTTAAAAGACTATTTAAAGCATGGTTTAGTACAGATGGTTAAAGTAGCTTTGAGGATGAGATTTTTATTTGTTCTCATGTTCAATAATTCATCGTCAATGTAATCCACAACATGATATGTGACATTTTCTTGATATCTATGTAAACTTAGACTTAAAGGACTGCTTGAAAAAGAAGAGAAAATTTCTCATCAATTTAAGGATGCTACTACAAGATGTACTCTGTTATGCACCGCCGATCAACAACAATGTAGCTGATTAAACATGCAAATACCCACTTCGAACATGTAACTAAAATGAATTTGATCATAAAATAATAAAACAGCTTTATATTTGACCACCGTAAACAAATGGGACAAAACAGCTTTATAATATGCATCCCATCAATAAGCACATATGCTCCAAAATTATAATACACATTTCTTCTCCTTGATAAAGATATAAAAATAGTACTAGTTATAGTAATTGACAGTTGAAGAACAACTCATGCTTCATTAATAAAGAAATGGGTTTGGCCAATGCCGTGTATCCTTATGTTGTTGAGTAATCATAGCTAGATACTAGGGCCATCATTTTCCTAATAATTTTTCATGCTACTAAAGCCATATCTCTTCCAGCTGTAGAACACAACTGAAGAGAGATTCAGATTTCGGAGATTTGAGATAAAATCCTGAATCACTAAACAAATAAACCCTAGATGATCAAAACGAAACTGAGTTAATGAAAGGAGAAGAATAAGGATATAGATATGAAAATGGGAGAGAGGGAGAGAAAATATATACCTCACAGCGTGGATCTCCACCACCGTTGAGCATGTCGATGATCCCACAGATGAGCTTGACGAGAAGGTGATGAAGAAAGGGAAAAAAATTGAAAGAGAGAAGTGAGGGTTTTATCTATCAGAAAAAAGGGTCGGGTATTTTTGTGGGTGTTAACGGTTTCAGGGAGGGTTTGGGGGCGGGTCACTTTAGGGCGTGCAACCCCTTTTACTCTTTTATTTTGGCTGGCCCGCCAAACGGTGTGGTTTTTTAAAGTAGTGAAATTTTAGGGAATTTTTGACTTTAGTCCCCTTTCAATGTTTCAATTAGGGGTTAGTCCCTTTTTACACAGAAATTGGAAGTTGATCCCTTTTCTGTCAAGAATCAGTTAAGTAGAGCGCATGTGTCAAGCACGTGTGGCATTTTGACATTATTACCCCTCACGTGTAATACACGTGACTCACTTATGTGGGTACCTATAATTCTACCGAAAATACCCCTGCATGATCCAACGACTAGGGTAGTGCAGTATAATCGAGTAATCGAACGATCAAAATTGTTTATAAATCTAACCGTTTGGCAACGGTCATCTCTGCCTTTGTTCTTCCCCAACCCTTATAAATAGGGTTTTGTTGGTTATCAGTAAATACTCACAACATACACTTACATCAACTGCTCAAAGTGGTGTTTTCACCCATCTCTCTCTCTCAAAGTGCTATTAAACGGATTGAAGGTGCTCCCATCTCTTTTTGTTCGACTTAAATAAGTGGAAATGGGTGGAGGTTGTGAATCTAGTTCCGGTTCTAAGGTAAGTGGCAATGGGGTTTCATTGCAAGATTGCTTCAGTTATTTTCATATTAGAAAGGTTTGGTCGACTAGGGTTCAGATGTTTCATCAATGGAAGTCGACAAAGAAAAAAGGGATGCATGTCAAATTTTACCTATTACAGAAGGGAGTTATGTCTAATAACAGTAAAGTGTGAAGTTAATTTTTTTTTCTTTTCTGACCAAATAAGTTTGTTGTTATTTTGGCAGGTATACAATCAGTGTGAATCGACAGAGGTTCCATGCCAAATATGTCAACTAACTGACCACCTTGCTCCTACTTGCCCTTACTCATACACTAAGTGTAAAAATCTCAAGTGTCAAGGTATTCGCAAATTGATGATCTCTAGGACCTCGAAGAATCCTAACCGGATGTTTTTGAAGTGTCAATATGCAACCTGCAACGGCAGCTTCCAATGGTTGGATGATGTTATTTTAGAAAACCAAACTGTTACGGGTAATAGTTCAACTCCAACACAACACCGGTCAGTCGGTTGTTTTGGTTGTGGTGAAAGCGATCATTGGAAGAAGCATTGTCCTTGGCTTGGCACCACATGCAGGGTGTTAGGATGTTCCGGCATTAGAGAGATGAAGCTTTCAAGTTGGGAGGGTCACAAAGGTGAAAAATACCTTTGGTGTAGCAAGTGTCAAGATTTTCAGTGGTTTACGGAGGCCCAAAAACTGAAAGAAGCCTCCAAACCGAGTACTCCTGTTGGTGCTCGAATTGTGATTGAGACAACCCTTGAAGACTTCTGTAGTAAACTAGGCACTTTCAGTTTGAAGTAAATATGTAAGGCATACTGTGACTTTGCATATTTAGCACTATACTGTAATGGGAATTTCAACTATATGAATATTTTAATTTCCAACAAAAAAAATAAAAAATACCATGCTGCTCAAGATCTAACCCAAAACACATTTTTCATTACTATCATTCAATATTTTCTTTCAACATAAAAAGGACCTGCAGTCAGTGTATCTGCACTAAACAACAAAAAATGGATGTCATTTGTCCTTAACTCCATCCCCTTGACCTGTAGTAAGTATATATCCACAAAAAAAAGGAGTTTAACATAACTCCATCAAACCATATGTTCATCCAACTTTCACCACAGTTGGGTCCCATAACCAAATAAGTTCACCATTATCCAAAAAAGTGGTTCCAATCCATAAATACTAAATCATATCACATTAAACAATACTTCAAAGTTCTAAATTGCCATTCAACCCTACTCCTGTCTTGGTCGATCCTTGGCAGTTGCCCTTCTTGGTTGCAACTTGGGCTTGAAAACTTGGCTAGGATGCCTGCTAGCTTGTCTAACATGGAAAGGTAGTTCTCCATGCACCAAACCAAAGTTGGCTATTGTGGCTGCAGTTGCTTCCAGTTGTGAATTTTGAAGAGGGGCTGAAGTTGATGTTGCTCTATTTCTGGGCATACTTGGACCTGTTTAATGATAAGCAGGTATAAAGTTAAATGTTTGTTGTCTAAGCCTAGGGTTTATTTATGTTTGATTTAAAAAAGGAGTTGTAACATTACCTGCATGAGTATTAGTAGCATCTCTCTCCTGCACTCCTGTGCTGGCAGCAGAGGTGGTGGTTGCTTGAACTGCATAGAGAACTCCATTAGTCATTCTATATAGCATACTACATATAAACTACGACATTAAATAACTTAAAGTCAATGATTTTTACCTCCTTTTCCATTCTTCTTACTTCTGGTTCTAACAAGATTTTTGGCCTTGGGGGCACCTTTGCATGATCTTTTGTTGTGGCCTAATCTACCACAAGTACCACACTTTTTAGGACCCTTAGAACCAGCTGGTACCTCATCCTCAGCTCTCCTTCTTTGTTTTGGAGGTCTCCCAGCTGGCCTAGAAATTTCAGGTGGTTTCACTACGTATGGAGGCTACAATAGAATAAAAATAATCAAGTCTTCAATATATTCAAGGACAGTAATGTAAATTGATGAGATGAGAATAAAGACATACCTCCGCCCACTCTTTAGCTGGAGCCATTGGTGTTATGTATCCATTATAAGCCTGCAAATATGATCTGACCTTATGGTAATCACTGCAATATCTGCAAATTTTAAATAGATAGTTAGCAACTGATTCCAAAAACATAAAAAATGAAATTTTTCTTAAGTGTTTAGATACTTACTCAATATAGGGTCTTTGGGTGGTGTAAAGCACAGCAACCACATGCACACAAGGTAACCCAGTGATCTCCCATACTGAACAAGTACAAGTGTTTCTTTCCAAATCCACATTCCACCTGTTGGTTGTATTGTACTGCTTTACACAGTAAAGTTGATCACTTGAGCCCTGCACCCTATAATGTCTAGTGTCATTAATGTGCTTGTCTATTATCCTTGCAGCCCTAGGCACTAACCCATTAATGTCCCAAGTTCTGGCAGTCTTTCTCCTTTCATACAATAAAGTCATCATCATCAAGTGAAACTTATCAACTAATAGAACTAATGGCATTTCCCTCAAATCTAATATCCACCTGTTGAAACTCTCAGAAAAGTTGTTGGTAATATGCTCGCACTTAGCTTGGTGGTTGAAATGTGACCTACCCCATGTTTCAATCTTTTCCTTGGTATGAATCCATTCATAAGCTGCTGGATCAGCTTTCATAAGCTGCTTAGCCCACTCCATGTAATCAGCCTTTTGATAGGCTTTAGCACAACCCCACACCAGCCATTTCAAATAGTCTCCCTTATGTACTTTCTTAAAACTCTGGTAGTAATGTCTGAAACAAAACCTATGAGGGTTATTTGGGAAAGTGTCCTTAACTGCATCTATCAACCCTTTTTGTCTATCAGACATGAAAGATATCAACCTTGGGTGCATAGCAACCTCAGGCTGGATGATATCCAAAAAAGTTTTCCAACTCTTGTAATCTTCTTGCTCACACACATATATTGCCAATGGATACAATCCATTATTTCCATCCAATGCTGTAGCTGCCAACAACACACCTCCATACTTCCCTTTGAGAAAACATCCATCTAACCCAATAAATGGCCTACAACCCTCTTTGAACCCTCTCAAAAAAGGCTCAAACGCAATACACATACCAGTAAAAACCCCAGTCACATCATCTCTTGAACAAGTAGCCACACTATTTTGGTTGACTAATAACAACTGTCTACACATTTCTGGTGCCAACCTATAAGACTCATCATAACTTCCATATATTCTCTCCAGAGCAACACCCCTAGCCCTCCATGCAACCCAATATGTGATGTTGAGCATAAATTCCTTCCAAAAATCTTCAATAATCAAACTTGGCTTGTAATTCTTCTTTTTGTGAGCCCTAATAGTGTCCTCTAACTCTTCAGCCACAAATCTACAGGTTGCCATCTTGTTGTGGGTCTTGGCTAAATGCAAGCAAGTGTGCTTGGGAATAAGTGTTTTCAACCTAAAAGTCAGCTCACCCCTTACCTTGCTGGCAAACAAATAAAATGGGCATTTTTCGACGTTACACTTCCCCCTCACCCTCTTCAAGTCATTCTTGATAAATTTGAGTTCAAATCTATTCCTCACTGCATACCTTCGCAAATGCCTTCTGCACTCATAAATGTTCTTCCATTCCATTCCCTTCTCAAGCTTGTCATATGGCATCTCCTCATCACCTTGAGTGTTGCAATCGCGATCACTGTACAAATTATCAGTATCAGCTGCAACACCAATGAACTCCTTGGACAAGAGTGGCTGATCACTACCTCCAGCTGGTTTCCTCCTATTATAATTTCTTTCAGACTCCAAATCCTTCTCCGGATCATAATCATAGTCACTACCTGATGAATTCTAAAGGTACTAAGTAGGCCGTGTCAACCGTGCCTTCAATCGTGCCATTTTGCTGCGCCATATGTCATTTTATTGTACAAAAGTGCCAAATTTTATTAAAATTATAAAAAAATATAAAACTAAATGTGAAATTCTAAACGAACCAATTTTTGTTAAAATAATTGAATAAACACATCATTTGCTAAACAAATGTGTGAATTGGATCACTATAGTTTGAGTACATTCCAACTAGGTTGGTACCCACTCAACTACCAATCATTTGCATAACTCAAACCTTTAATCTTAACTTAAAATTACAATTTATGAATAAATTATAAGAAAAAATTTACAAGGCTTATTTTTTGTATTTAATATTTAATTTGGTTCAAAATTTATAAAATCTTCAGCCAAATCATCTCTAACATCTTGTGCTCTGTTATCTGAATCGTCCCAATTTTTTACGTAAATCAGAGCATCCAAAATGTCTTCCTTCAATCTGCTCCTTTTCGTGCTCAAAGCTCTTTCACCTAAACTAAAATTAGTTTCGATACTACTGCAGACAATGGAGTAAATCACATGCTATGATGGAAAGCACCAAAAAAAATTTAGTGTAATTTGTTTTCCACTATGTCAAAATATCAACATTATCATCTACTTGAATATAGTGTTCAAATATGTACTAAGTCCAGTTGTATTAACATAACCTGCTACTTGTTTACCCTTACGTTTAGTAAATAATCTTGTAGCTACATTTTAATATTAGGGTTGAGTTTGCACTACAGTTGTTTGTTGTGCATTTACATTATAATTTACAAAATAATGTTTCAATAAATTATTTAATATTTTTAAAATACTAGACTGTGTAACATTTACCCTCTAATTTTTCTTAGGGTCCTTACATAAGGGTAGATAAAAAATAGGTGTGATTTCTTTCCTATATTTTCTATACTTATCTTCCATTTTGTTTAAAACAGAACATAAATTGCATGTGCTGGACAAATTATAAAACCTTTTGAAATATTATACAAATGGTTGTAATTCAAGTAGTAGAATAATAAACATTGGATAAAACCTTTGTAGATTTATAAAAAGTCTCCAAAAAAGTTGTTAAATTACCAACATACGTGCAAAATCATTATAAGTTAAAACAGAATTGCTATATTGATTATTAAAATCTAACAATTACATTTTAATAATCTTTGCTTTATTTTAACATAAGATAAGTTGTGTTCTTGAAAGTCTAAAATCCTTACGGTTATTAGTTGGAATAACCGTATGTCAATGTGACTAAGGTTAAGGATTACACAATCACCAAATAAAAATAAT
>MVGT01003456.1:62595-106722 GCA_002174775.1 Macleaya cordata
CTTTACCCGGCTTTGAACCGAATTTTGGAGAGAGTCTTATTACAGATTTTTATTGAATTCTGCACGAAAAACGAGGTCCAGCCAAAATGGGCATTTCCCACAAGTGTGCGAAAATGTCTACAGATGCCCCTCCTCGCCAGAGTCCGCTTGCGGACGAATGGCGAGGCCGACGATGCCTGATTTTCGCGCACTAAATGGATGGACAATCATAAAGTCCAATGATCTAGGTTATAAATTCGGCTAACCATTCGTAGTCAGCCGTAGTCGGGTACGAATTTCGCCGGTCTGTTTCCGAGCTAATTCGACCCTTACAATTGAGTAAAGNATATTTTTGGTCAATGGTCACACCACCTTAAAAAGAAATTTTATTTGTAATGGCCAATTAAGAGATGACACGTGGCCCCACCTATTGACCTAGAATTATCCCGAATTTTAGATTCCTTTGATTTTGGTTCGATTCTTTACCCGACTTTGAACCGAATTTTGGAGAGAGTCTTATTACAGNAAGAGGGATCACGTGATCAGGACACGTGCCCGGAAAAGGGATCACGTCTGATAAGAGACATGCCCAGAGAAAAGACAGACTCATAACACCCATAGGTGTGAGTCTCATGACGGGATCGCATCCAATATATAGGACGTGCCCGAGAAAAGGGATCACACCATGCACGTGTGCCCGCTACAAGTGTTGAAGAAGCTTGAAGTCCTAGAGTCAAAGGAAGATCGAGTCAAAGTCACGTGGAAATTAAGCGAAAAAGGTAGGGAGAACCACCATCCTTAAAACTTATTTTTCAAAATTCCCCGTTTTCTCGATTAGTTTAGTTGCATGTTTTCAAACTTGTTTTTATAAATATATATGTTGTTTTTCAAAAGGTTTTTCTGCATAAAAAAGCATTAGTTTCGGTTGTGTAAATTTGAGTGAAAGAGTCTAAAAACTATTACAAGTTAAAGTGGTAAGATAAAAGGTTTTTAAAAGAGATATATAGGTTGTAAGGTTAGTTGCCTAGTAACCATGATTAGGATACCCATGTTGGTATCAAAATAATCCTTAAGTAAGGTGTGTATTATGCTCCATAAGTGAGGTATAAGATGTGCACCATAGAAAGGTTAGATGTGTACTCCATAAGAGAGGTTGACACAATGTTATTACATAAAATGTAATTTCGTCAGTTGTGATTTATGATTGTGGTTTTGTGAAAGTGATGTGTTGTTTGGCCTAAGAAGCACTGCTTCGAGAGGCAATCTCCATAAGAGAGAAGTTTATATCCGGATCTATCCAGAGAAATGACGGTGGTTGGTTTCCAGAAAATCCTAACGAAGGAAGTGGAACATTAAATAATAATAATGTCTGAATGAGTGACTAGAGTTAACATAGAATAATGCATTACAATAGATAAGTATTTATATATATATATATACAGTTGCATCTTGTCATCTTGTTTATTACTTTATAGTTGTTGACTTTCAAAACATAAACTTGTTTTCGATGGCTGATACCAAAATCATTTTCAAAAGTATTTTCAAAAGGGTATTTGAGAGTTCAAACTTAGATGGTGGAATAGGTTTTGAAAAAGAAGAGTGTATGTGAGAGGATTTCAAAGATAGTTTCAAAGAGGCATTGTTTGGATGAGGTTTTTGTGGCAAAAGGGCTTGTTGTTTTTCGAAAAAGGGTGTCACATCATCAACCTATGTTTTGGTTATACCTACTGAGCTTTGCTCACCCTATGTTTTTACCCCCTACATGTACAAGAAGAGTTACTCGAAGTAGAACTCGAAGTACCGAAAGAAAAGCAACTTAGAAGTACGTATAACTCCGGGAAACTGAGAAAGAAGATGATAGTTTCTAGATCACTGGGAATTAATAGGATTTTGATTTGTTTGTTCTGTATTATTTTGAGTTGACAATGGTTTGATTTATCTATGAATAGTTAGTTTGAATTGATACAGTTATGAATATTTATGACATGATTTGAATATAGTTAAATAATATGTTATATTGGCATATATGAATGTATTTATATTTTCTTTGATGATGCATGCATGTAATTGGTTTTTATGATTTCAGTATTGTTGTTATTAGACTCTGATGTTGAACCCTAGAGAGTTTCATCTTATACAGAACCTAGAAAGATAATATTTAGGTTGCCATAAGTTGGAACTTAGTTGCTGGAATTTCTTGATTCCTGCATTTGTTTGACTTGAGCATGATTTATGTGTAAAACCGTAGAGAATTAGTTTCTCATCAAAACATAGAAGTTTTAGATCTGGCTGTCTAGTTTCCAGAGAACTTGACCCCATAGGAATCAGAATTTTGTTAGGGAGAAAAGGCCTGAACTTCGCCACTGACGTAATAACTCTGACAACAATTTTTCAAGTAGTTTAGTCCTTAACCATTAATACTGAAGACCCTAAGTAATTAAACTCAATTATGGTGATTAATAGTGATTAAACCCAAAGAATTAGAGGTTTTACATAGTGTTCAACTAGACAATAGAGGCATTAGTTAAATTCTTTTCCCTTCAAGTAATGCTCTAAAGCCTGGGTCGTGGATTCGACTCGATAACTGGGTCGGACCATTGGGAGTCCAGGGTCGGGGTGTTACAGTGGAGATGGCTGTAGTGATGGTGGGGCGTATTTAGTTGAGGGTTCTGGGGTGTAAAATAAAAAATGAGAACCCCTCCCCTAGTAAAATAGGTCCCCCCTAACCAATTTGCAAATTTTGAAGGTGCCTCTTAATTGGGTGAGCCTCCCATCCAAACTAGGGAGCCCCAATAATAGCACTCTTTTTTTTTCTTCTTAAACTTTTTAAAATGATAACATTACCCGCATCAAATTAAAACCCCATTTGGCAAAAAAAAAACGAAAATCAAAGGGAAACTTGACCCAGTGGACCGATCCAGGGTATGGTTCAGCCGAATAATTCGCCAAAGTTATGGCGCAAGATTTCTAATCTTTCTCTTTTTCCTATACAATTTTGCCCTCCTATATAAACTAGAGTCTTGATACAAGACTCGAGGTTTTCCTCTAAAACCCACCCCCACTCCGATCTTCTTCATCTCTTCCAAACAACGGCATTGAAGCTCCTCCGATTAATGTCTATAAAACTCAGACGGAGAAGGAAGGAAGAAAGAGAAGAAAGGGAAAGGAAGAGAAAAAAGAAGAAGAGAAAGGAGAGGTCCTGAATCAAGATCTAAAGAGTTGATTTATGTCCGATACCAATATGACTAGACAAGCACACCATACACAAGAAACTCACTCTCGTGTAGCTTCCTCATCATCTCTTTCACTGTCACAGATTCTATAATTTGGAAGCTAATCCATCAATGGCATCGTCGGAATAACAACAATAACAACAACAACAAAAGAAGGCATGTATAATTGACGGTAAAGCCATCGCTCAAACTATACGCTCTGAAATCACTGCTGAGGTTCAACATCTCTCTGAGAATACGACAAGGTAAACCCTTAATAATCTCTCTTTCTCTCTCTTAGATTTCGAGCTCTGGGTTGATTCTCTAATTCATTGATTTAATCTGTCATGCGTTGGTTAAATTTGTTTGTTTTGATTGAACTGTACTTCAGTTTCTAATCAATCAATTTGGGTGTTTGGATTTCGTATTTTAAGCATACTTGAATGAAGCCAGTTGAACTTAGAGCTTAATGGGTAGTTCCTAAGTTCTGATTATACTCTTTTGAGGTAATTCTCCATTTTTAAAATTTACAGTTAGTACTAACTCCTTTGTACTTATTTGGAGTTTAAGAACGAACTTCATTGTCAATGTCACTCTGAGTTTCTTATCCTCCCAAGTGAATAAAAAAAAAATACCCTGAAACTCCCTTAAGTTTTTAGTTTTTGAGATTCCCTAATTATGCTTTAGGGTTTGAGGCCTCGGTATATGTTAAAAGGATGAGGACAATATCTATCATCCATGTATTACTTATAGATTCACATAGTTTCTATTACTTTCTTTGGTACAAAGTGGGTTTTTGTTTGAGAGGGAAATAAATGCCCAAACAAAGGAAAGAATAATATGGCTAGAGGATAAATGCAGTTTGAGATAAAACCTGAAAAACAACACCCTAGAGAAGGGTATCCTCTTTTGCTTTTAGATCAAATAGAAGAGCTTCCTAATCAATTGACCTAATTATGTGCAAAAAATTAGATCCAGGCAGTTTTATAAAGGTTGATTGTTTTCCTATGCTTTAAATGATCATTGATGCCATTTTCTTAAAAATTAGTTTACTAGCTAATGGTTTAGTCATTTAATTAATAAAACAAAAGTGTAGTATGATTGGTTCCTTTTTAGAGTTCTTATTGTATAAGAGAGTGTTGCGGAGCCCATTAACATCTTTAGACATGTTACTTGTACTCTGTTTAATTCCTTCTGAATTGGGTAATGTTTGTGATTCACTTTTGTAGCTTGAGCTCTCAAACAACAATCTTTTGGGTTCGATTCTGAATTCCTTCTCCTCTTGTTCATGGCCGCAAATTTTTGGCTTGGCTAATAACAACATTTCAGGTCCATTTCCAGATTTTATCCTTCTTAATCTAGGATCATTAGATAGCTTGTTGTTGAGCAATAATTTCATCTATGGATCATTTCCCGCTTCAATCTCATTCTGCAAAAAATTACTAATCGTCGATGATTCTATCCAGAGTGTTGCAGAGTTCCTAAGACATCTACATTTGTCCCGTCTACTACTATGTCATTGTTGTGGTGTTCTTGTAGTTTAGACTATAGTATAGGTTTTCTTAGAGTATATTCTTTTCTGAAATCCTGCTAAATTATATTGCTCTCAATTTACTTTTCAGACGCTCATCCCTAGGCTTTTTTCTAGTTGCATTCTACTAGCATACGGTTAGCATACTGATTGGGCTAAATTTTAAAAACTAAAATTGGTTGAGTGGGAAGTTAAACTATAGGAGAATTGGGGTTAAATGCAAATTTTTAGAAAAAAATCCAATATTGAGACGTGTTTTCACTTTTACCAAGGCAACAAAGAATTTTTTTAATTTAACCCAATTAACATATTGTTGGCATACTGATTGGGCCAATAAAATTATGCTACAAAGTTCTTATTGTAGAATACTGATTGTAGAATTTTTTATTACCTCAACTTACGTAATACCCGGTTACCCAAAAGCTACTAATGTTGGGGGCAGCCACTTCTGATAAGGGCACCCCATTAGAGTTCAGGATAGATAGGGTTTATATTTATTATATAAACAAATCTAATTATAACACTTTTTACTCCCATCGATTTGAAGAGAGAGGGAGAGGGAGAGGGGTCGGATAGGGCTGAGAGGGATAGCTCTGGAAGAAGAACCTAGAGATCTCCATGTTGCTTCAAGGTTTGATCAAAGAAAGAAGCGAGTGCGAGAGAGAGAAAGTGCAGACTTCGAGTTGCAGAAAGATTCTCTTCTTCTTCCTTGCGTTGCAAAGACGATTTCGATACGAGGCCAGTAGTAACTTGCTCTTTTGGTGTAGATTTAGGTTATTCATGTTGTTGTTATGCTTCTTTAATGACTGAATGCATGAAAACCTAGTTTGCATGTTGTATATATGTTGTTGCATGCGAAATATATGTGAGAGAATGCATGTAATTTATGATCGTATGTTGTGTGCATGTTTCTAATAGTTAGGATGCATGGAAGCCATGTATATGTGATGAATATATGAATCCCTAATGTTTACTAGGGTGAAAACCAAGTTTACACGGAGTTTAAATGAAGAACAAAACCCAAAATCGCAGGAAAACCTAGGGGGTATCGATACCCACAGAGCAGGTATCGATACAAGCCTGAACTTGTTCGACAGGTGATGCTGATATCGATACCAGGCTCATGTGGTATCGATACCAGGGTAGTATCGATACCAAACATGCCTGGTATCGATACCAGCCACGCCTGTTTCCCATATCAAGGTTGGTATCGATACCAACCAAGCTGGTATCGATACCAACTGTCCTGAAGGCCACAATTATGTTGTTTTTGTGTTCTTAATGAAGTTTGGCTTTTGTTTAATGAACATAATGATATGTAACGTACAGATTATATGAAAATATATGTTTATAAGTAAGGAATGCATGCTTAAACTCTTAGTTACATACTTTTATGAAGATGAACACTTGTGGACACATAGAATATGTGAGAAACCTCCAAAAGCTTCATGTGTGCTTAAACAACTTGTTTTGCTTGTTTGCAACCATAGCTTAGGTTCTATATAGGCCTGGTCCTCTCTAAGCGAGGTCTACAGAATCACCAAGTGAGGTCTACGGAATCACTTGACACGTAAGTAACACCGACAAGGTTACCAGTGTTCGGAAGATGGATTTCAAGGCAGTTTGTCAGATTTACGTGGCGCACGATCAGTGTCTCGAGTGAACTACATGGACGGGTGAAACATGGGTAGTAACTAGAGTACACCACTTATTGCGAGAACCTAATCTTTTCTGAAGTTCATAAAACACAACAGTCATTATCTTGTGCATCTCTTTACTTTGTTTAATCTCTTATCCTGACATATCTTATGCTATAATGTTAATATACTCATGTAAAACTCATGGTTATCATGAATCTAAGCCAAAGGAACTAGTGAACTTGCTAGCTAGATTTTGACCTAGCACCATTAATCTTTTCAGGTCCAGGTCACCAGGCAAATACACAGTAGCGATGGTGCTCGTAAGGTAGGAATAAGTCTTCGGAGTTTCCTAGATTTCCGTGAAGATATTAGTTATTCTTTTAATTAAGTTTAGTTGAGTCTGTATAAATGTTTAGTCTATTATTCTTTTAGATTATTCATTTATTCATTTGTTCATATGACAATTTATCTTTGAGTTAATAAAGTTTATTTTAGGTTTATTTTACTTGTGTATTGAATGTGAGTGCAAGCTTCTTGTTAGCTTGGTATAACGCGTACACCCTAGAGCTATAGGTTGTTAATGGTTCCGTCGGAATGCCCAGTTCTCATTGAGTAAGGGCTGCAGACCTGAAATGTGAGGGCGGGGCATTACAGTTGGTATCAGAGCCTCAGGTTCAAATTCCTAGAGGGAGTAATACGAGTTAGGATGTTGTTTGTGACATATAGGCACATCTTATAACACGTTTGGATATTTTGGTTGTCTTTGTGTGATTGTTGTTGCTTGAGTAGTCTAAGAGTTAGACTATGTTTTTTTGGTTAGTAGTTTGGTTATGAACTTATTCTAGATAGGTGGGTCCAAGAAAACAGGTAAAATTGTATCATGTTTAGGTACCGCCATTAGCAGAGAAAGTGGAAACACATATGTAGTTTTGGTTGCGTAGAAACCTCAAGTGTTTAGATTTTACCCTACATTTGGAAGTTTGGTGAAACCGTGTGTTTCACCCCTATAGTGCAAGAGTTGAGAAAGCAACGAGCGTCTTAGTAAAGGAACTTGTTATACACATTGAGATGTGCAGTAGATGTTGATTGTCCATATGGGAATGGGATCTATGCAGGTATGAAATAGATGCACTAGATGTAGATGTGCAGAAATGGGTAGTGATGACTGCCAGCCTTATCGGCAATGGTTCGAGAGTAGTAGCCGATGGACAGACTAAGGCAATAGACTAGAAACTAAACAATGAGGTGTGAAGACCTTCTTGTTAGTGGTATCTCCTATAGTTGAAAGGATACTAGTGAATAGTATTTATGGGATTTAATAGTCAGTTGTGGAGGACTAGACTTCTTCTAAGATTGTTTTTTATAGATCTGAATGGTTGAGATGGATATTAGGAATGGGTTGGCTTGCTGCATACCATTCGAGGTTGGACTGTTATGCGAAAATGGTAACATTTTCCATTTCAGGGAAAACGGCATACGTGCTGTCGTTGTCGCAAGGATGTGGTCTCGATAGGACACACCTGTGCTTTGTGGATATGTTGGAACATCCGACTGGAGGTAGAGAGCTTTAATCGATTCTTGTGGTGCACTAATACCGCGATGTATATGGCGAGGTCCTAGGGTTACCACCTCACAGAGAGAGAGAGAATTCTACTTGGAGCTGGTTCTGGGCACAAAATCGATTGCTAAGACACCTTATCGGATGGCTCCGACTGAGATGAAAGACTTAAAGAACCAGATAGACCAATTAATGGCTCAGGGTTTCATTCGTCGTAGTTCGTCACCTTGGGGTGCACTTGTTCTTTTGAATTAGATGAAGGTGAGTCTATGAGACTTTGCATAGACTGCCGAGATGTGAGTAAGGTATAGGTTTGGGGTGAGCATATATCATTTACCTAGGTTAGAAACCTTAATTGTTTGGCTCAGAGGAGCGTGATAGTTTGTCATTTTGACGAAGGGTAATACAGTCAACTTGAGTCTAGAGCAGGACTTCCTATGATTAGGTTCTGTACGAGAGAAGAATCCGTAGAGATTTTCGGTAACGTTGAGTGGGCTTGTGAAGGCCTTAACATTTTTGTTAGACCGTGTTAGTCATGCCTAATTTTAAAGACGTCGGATAAGGTTGTAAATACCTTTATAGTTGATTTCATGATCAACTTCGAAATACATGAGGGTAGTGGGAGCCATTGTGTAAGGTAATGTAAGCACTGAGAGAATATTAATGTTTTGCCAAAATTTGACAAATCTGAATTATGGGCAGCATAAGGCAAAGATCTCGGGACATGAAAGTGTCCGGTATTGGGGTGATTGTGATAATCTCTCCAAACGATCGTGACTGAGGGTCGCAACTTTTCTATTTGGGTTAGACATTATTAACGGTCCGCTGTAGAAATTTCTTCATAGCACATTTTCCTAAGGCCCTTTTGCTAGGGAAGGTGTGGGGACGTTCAAGTGAGGAAGTTAGTTTGAGCAAACTTTCTATTAATGGTATACTTGTATGGCATCACCATGTTCACAAATCTTCTCGGAGGTAAACTTAAATTAGTAGTGGTTTTCAATGCAACACATCAATGGTTATGGTGTGTCTTTTTGTAGATGAAAAGGTAGTGGTCATGCATTGGAATGCCGAAGGGATAAGAGGATAGAGTTTACTCGACTTATGATACACGCATTGGTAGTTTGATGTCCTCTTGCATTTGGGGGCACTAGTGATTAGTGAGGAGGCATAGCACATTACTGAAACCTTAAGATCTGAATTCTCATAAGCATGAATTAAAACTTAGACCATAGAGATGGTTTGGATTTTGAAGGACTGTAACTTCAAATGATCTTATATCTCGAGATAGTCAACATAGTAATTGACGTGTGGAATGGATAACCGGGAGTGTTGTGACTTCCGAAAAGGGTTATCATCAGTGATCATTAGAGGTGGCGTCCAAGTATATTTAAGATATAGATTCTATGGATGGAAATAAATGTCGTTGGATTGCTTAGCAGCTCAATTACACTGGTGAGTTGGAACAGAAGCGATGGTGAATACCTACAAGTTTAGGCTGTATTGCAGTGGCGGCAACCCACTACAGTGACAAAGATAAGGAGTATCCCAGGTTCGGCTGGGTACTACAAGCAGTTTATCGAAGGATTCTCAAGTATAGTAGGTCCTTTGACAAGTCTCACTATGAAGGACGTTCCATTCAAGTAGGATGTTAGGTGTGAATAAGTGTTTCAAGAGTTGAAGGCTAAGTTGACGATGACCCTAATTTTGATCATACCAGAGAGTTGGGTTGGACTCGTAGTTGTTTATTGATGCGTCGCATCAGAGACTGAGATGTGTTTTGGTACAGAACGACCGAGTGGTTGCTTACGCTTCGAGACAGTTAAGGATATATATGTATAACTATCCGACTCATGACCTCGAGTTAACAGTTGTAGTATTTGCATTCAAGATATGGAGACACTACTTGATAGGTGGAAGGTTTGAGCTTTTTTTTTCGGATCATAAGTCTCAAATACTTGTTTTCCCAGAAGAAGCTGAACATGAGACAGTGTAGATAGTTAGAACTACTGAAGGATTATGACTTCCAGTTACAGTATCATCTAGGATTATGACTATAGGGAATAATATAGCTTGAGGTTCAAGGGTCGCTTGTGTGTTCCAGATAATTCTGAGCTGGGGAGGAAAATCTTAAACGAGGCCCATCATAGTAAGTGCACCATATATCCTGGAGAGAACAAGATGTATCGGGATCTCAAACGACATTTCTGGTGGTCAGGAATGAAGCGAAGCGTAGCAGAGTTTGTGCGTACGTGCATTACTTGCCAGCAAGTAAAGGCAGAGCATCGGAAACCAACGGGTACTTTGCAGTCCTTAGATATACCTGAGTGGAAGTGGGAGAATATACCTATGGATTTTATTGACGGATTACCCAAGACTAGGAAGGGAAATGACTCCATTTGGGTGATCGTGGACAGACTGACCAAGTGCGCACACTTTGTGCCAGTCAAGAAGACATACACCACAGAGCAGTTAGCTACATTGTATGTGAAGGAGATAGTTCGATATCACAGAGTTCTAGTTTCAGTGGTATCAGATCGGGATACTTCATTTACCTCGAAGTATTAGAGAGCTTTTCAAGAAGCCATGGGAACGTAGCTTGACTTTAGCATGGCCTTTCATCCTCAAATGGATGGGTAGATGGAGAGAGTTAACCAAGTGTTGGAAGACATGCTCTGTTGTATAGTCCTAGACTTCAAGGGTAATTGGAAAGATTCATTACCGCTTGTTGAGTTTGCCTACAACAACAGTTACCAAACCCGTACAGGGATAGCACCATTTGAAGCGTTGTATAGCAGACCTTGTAGATCTCCAGTATGTTGGGCAGAAGTCAGATAGTCAAAACTTCTAAGATCGAAAATAATACAACAGATTACAGAGAAGATAGCTCTAATCAGAGAGCGTATGCGAGCAACTCAGAGTTGACAGAAAAGTTACGCCGACCAGAGGCGTAGGGAACTTGAGTTTGAAGTAGGTGATCAAGTGCTACTGAAGGTATCACCGATGAAGGGTGTTCTTCAGTTCGACAAGAAAGGGAAGTTAATGCTGCGTTTCGTCGAACCTTTTCCTATTCTAGAGAGAGTAGGGAAAGTGGCTTACTAGGTAGCTCTACTAGACCAGTTGGCAAGAGTTCATGATGTCTTCTATGTGTCTATGCTTCAGAAGCATCTTAGAGATGAGGGTCGCCCAGCAGTGGTCAATTTTCACGAGTTAAGAGTTGCAGCCAGGAGCAACCTATATAGAGAAGCCTTGTAGGATTCTTCACTACAAAGAGCAGAAGCTTAGGTCGAGATTAATACCTTGGGTGAAATTTCAGTGGCATCATCAGGATGAGCGTGAGGCCACGTGGGAAAGAGAAGGGGAAATGCATGCGAGTTACCCGAAACATTTTGTTGAAGGAGTATGTGCGATTTCGAGGATGAAATCCTCTTTAGGGGGTAGATTGTAATACCCGGTTACCCAAAAGCTACTAATGTTAGGGGCAACTACTTATGATAAGGGCACCCTATTAGAGTTCAGGATAGATATGGTTTATATTTATTATATAAACTAATCTAATTAGAACCTTTTTTGCTCCCATCGATTAGAAGAGAGAGGGAGAGGGAGAAGGGTCGGCTAGGGCTGAGATGGATAGCTCTGGAAGAAGAACCTAGAGATCTCCATGTTGCTTGAAGGTTTGATCAAAGAAAGAAGTGAATGCGAGAGAGAGAAAGTGCGGACTTCGAGTTGCAGAAAGATCCTCTTCTTCTTCCTTGCGTTGCAAAGACGATTTAGATACGAGGCAAGTAGTAACTTGCTCTTTTGGTGTAGATTTAGGTTATTCATGTTGTTGTTATGCTTCCTTAATGACTGAATGCATAAAAACCTAGTTTGTATGTTATATATATATGTTGTTGCATGCGAATTATGTGAGAGAATACATGTAATTCATGATCGTATGTTGTGTGCATGTTTCTAATGGTTAGGATGCATGGAAGCCATGTATATGTGATGAATATATGAATCCCTAATATTTACAAGGGTGAAAACCAAGTTTACACGGAGTTTAAATGAAGAACAAAACCCAAAATCGCAGGAGAACACAGGGGGTATCGATACCCACAGAGCAGGTATTGATACCAGCTTGAACCTGTTCGACAGGTGATGCTGGTATCGATCCCAGGCTCATGTGGTATCGATACCAGGGAAGTATCGATACCAAACATGGCTGGTATCAATACTAGCCAAGCCTGTTTCCCACATCAAGGTTGGTATCGATACCAACCAAGCTGGTATCGATACCAACTGTCTTAAAGGCCATAATTATGTTGTTTTTGTGTTTTTAATGAAGTTTGACTTTTGTTTAATGAACATCATGATATGTAACCCACAGATTATATGAAAATATGTGTTTATAACCAAGGAATGCATGTTTAAACTCTTGGTTGCATACTTTCATGAAGATGAACACTTGTGGACACATATAATATGTAAGAAACCTCTATAAGCTTGATGTGTGCTTAAAGAACTTGTTTAGCTTGCGTGTAAACATAGTTTAGGTTATGTATAGGCCTGGACCTCCCCAAGAGAGGTCTATAGAATCGCCAAGTGAGGTCTACAGAATCACTTGACACGTAAGTAATGCCGATAGGGTTACCAGTGTTCGGGGGATGGATTTCGAGGCAGTTCGTCGGATTCACGTGGTGCACGGCCAGTATCTCGAGTGAACTACAGGTACGGGTGAAACGTGGGTAGTAACTAGAGTACACCACTTGTTGTGAGAACCTAATCTTATCTGAAGATCATAAAACACAACAACCGTTATCTTGTGCATCTCTTTACCTTGTTTAATATTTTATCCTGACATATCTTATGCTATAATGTTAATATACTCACGTAAAACTCATGGTTATCCTGAATCTAAGCCAAAGGAACTAGTGAACTTGTTGGCTAAGTTTTAACCTAGCACTATTAATCTTTTCAGGTCCAGGTCATCAGGCGAATACATAGTAGCGGTGGTGCTCGTAAGGCACGAATAGGTCTTCGGAGTTTCTTAGATTTCCGTGAAGACATTAGTTATTTTTTTAATTAAGTTTAGTTGAGTCTGGACACATGTTTAGTCCATTATTCTTTGAGAATATTCGTTTATTCATTTGTTCATATGATAATTTATCTTTGAGTTAATAAAGTTTATTTCAGTTTTATTTTACCTGTGTATTGAATGTGAGTGCAAGCTTCTTGTTAGCTTGGTGTAACGCATACACCTTAGAGCTATAGGTTGTTAATGGTTCTGGCGAAATGCCTAGTTCTCATTGAGTAAGGGCTGCAGACCTGAAATGTGAGGGTGGGGCATTACAACTTATCAATACTATAATACTCTATCAATTTTCGCTTGTTTTTAATTTGATCTAAGCTTAATGTTTGTAAGTTGGAGTCCATAGATTTTGTAGGCAATTTCTTGTATGGTCATGAATATTTAACACAATTATCAATACTTAGAGATTCAAAGATAAAGTAGATTTCAATTTGAATTTGAATTTTTCTATGGTTTATTAGGTAATTGTATACATGGTACTTTTATATGCAAATAAAGAAAATATTCACGTTACTTTTACTTGCTCACAGATATAATGCACGGGGTACTTTCACTTGCAAATAAATGAACTATAAGATGTACCTTTACTTGCACATATACTACCTGTACAAGGTACATTTACTTGCATATGGTCTACTATAGACAGGCTGAAGAAAAAAAGGATAAACAAATGAGAGAAGTGTTTCGTTTTAATGAAGGAGTAGAGAAAGGGGAAAAATAGACCACTATAGTCTGCTATGGACAGGGAAGATGATTTACCTTCATAGTTGCACATAGGAGCTTGGGTTATCATTTTGGGTGGAGGAGAGAGAAAAGAAGGAGAAAAAAAGAATCCTAATTTTGTATTATTTTATGTAACATGAATTTTGTTTATTTAATTGGGTCGAGTTTAATGGATGAGAATCCTAGGGGGTGGGGGTTATTGAGGGGCATTTGTGGAAGAAAAGAGGGGTTAGCCCTTCTATTTCCAATGCTTTTCAAAGTATCTAGACGGTACCTTTCACAATAGAAGTGGAACTACTTGCTTCTTGCCATAATATAAATACTTTTGATATGAATATTAAAATTTATATACTTCCACAATAGGCTTAGTAATATGTTATGATCAAGACCTTAAACATGTTTTATAGTTAAGTAATAAAAGCTTGTGGTTCACTAGATACTTACATAAAAAATGAAGTTTCTATGTAGGATCCTAGGAGAGGGGAGACTGTGTTGAATCACTGAATTTAAATTTACTTACTTCGGACTTTGAGATTACCACTTTCAATCGCATAAGAAGTTAACTTATCTGTAAGATTGTAATTGTCTATAAAATTGGTCCTCATTGGTGGCATAGGTTTAATAGGCGAAACTGTCGAGGCAACTTTACATGTTTGAAGTGCAGCGTACAAATAGAGTACCTGATATAAAATCTAGTATCAACCATTTGATGCGTAAGGAATTATTAAAAGAAGATACTATTTGATCAACAATGAAATGAGTTCCTTATGGAAGAAAAGGAAATATAAAAGGAAAAAATGTCCATTAGAACCTGAAAATAGGAACTTTGCATGCAGCATAATTTTATTCATCTACGGTTTAACTTCCCAATTCCCACCCAATCAATTTTGGTTTTAAAAATTTAGCCCAATCAATATGCTAATTGGATTAAATTTAAAATTATTTTTTATTTGAGGTGAAAGTGAAAACACTACCCAGTATTGGATTTTTTCTAAAAATTTGGATTTAATCCCAATTCCACTTACTGTTTAATTTTCCACCCACCCAATCTTACTTTTTTAAATTTAGCCTAATCAATATGCTAACTTTATTCTTCTTCAAACTTGGGTTTGAAGCAGATTAAAAAAGATTGGGGGTTTTTCTTCTTCTTCTTTTTTTTCCTCTAGTTGAAGGGGCTGGTGTGGGAGAGAGGGGAGTTCGACCAGCACCCTTTTATAGGGTTCGGCCTCCCCAATCCCACCCCTAATAGGTTTTTAAAACCTATCCTAATCCTATCTCTAATCCATCTCTATCTCAAACTCTCTAATTATCCTTTTATTTTTATTTATCTTTTAAACTAATTTAATTCTCTAATATTCATGGGCCGATTTTTACATTAGAGGATAATGTTTTAATTATTTTAGATGGCTAGGATTAAATACTTAATCCATCTAACAGTTCACATTAAATACTACCACTTTTAGATAATTAAGGAAACCTAAATGTTTTATATTTTGGAAACTATTTCAATGGCTAGGATTTAGTAACTTTTAGATAAGTTTAATCTAATGACTTATATTTATTCCTTATTCATCAAGGTTTAGTATTTATCATTATCTAAATATGCTAGCAATTATCTTTACATTAGTAGTTATCCAATTTTAAGAAAATTACTAAAATTTAGGTATTTATCTAAATTAGGAAGTTTTAGATTTTAGGAAACTTAATTCTTTTAAAGTAGGTGGCGCACAAGGCAGTCCCTTGTGCCCACATTTTTGCCAAGTGGGTCCCACCACTTGGTCACCCCTTATCCTAGTTTTACTAATTACACCCCACTACCTCCTCTCATTTCATTTCTACTTTCATTTCATTTTCATTTTTCACTTCATTTTTATTTCTAATTTTCATTTCATTTCTAATGAAACATTTAGGGTTTCAAAATAACTCTTGCCTAATGGTTTATTCCATCATTTCTAAGTTTCCATCCTAGGGTTTAGAGTGTCCACTAACATTTCTAGCTCCGAAATGTTCATTTCTAGGTCCATTTCATTTTTAGATGACTTATTGCAATCCTATGTTTTGAAACTACTAGAAATGATTATTGTTTATGGTTATACTAAATTATAAGTTGGTTCCTACATTGAATATAAGTCAATGTAACCCTAGTTTTTATTTTATTTCTCCAGTTTTCCAAACCGAAGGTTCATTTATAAGGTTTGATGTCTCATTTCTACAAGATAACCCCTAATCTCTCTCTCAAATAGACTTTGAAAACATTTGGTTTTATTTTGAAAAGCATTTTGAAAACATTTGAAAAACTTTTATGCAAGACTCTATGCAAAACTCATTTTGCAAAATATTTCTAGACTCATTTCTCCTCTTGTATACATTCTATGTATACCACTCATGCATTATGGATGATTTTTGCCAAAAAACTTGTTTTTCCGATACTCTTTGGTTTCTTTCCTTAGGTTTACACCTTTCTAACACATATTGGGCCTATTTTGGGTCCATGGGCCTTAAGTCTATGCTTAAGTCTATGTAGAAAAATTGGGGTTATTACATCCACCACCATTAGCACAACTATGTCAACATCACCACACCAACTCTACAACTTCACTCGCTCCACCACCATCGCCAACGCTTTAGAGAGAGAAAAAAAAGTGAAAAAAAGGAGAAAGGAGATCTGGAGAGAAAGTGGGATCTAGAGAGATGAGATTTGGATTTGAATAGAAAAAGTCCAATTTTTAAAAATAACCAACGTCACCGGCACTCTAAAATTCGACAAAAAAGAAAACACATTTAGATAGGTCCTTGTTGAATTTGTTTTCAACAGGAACCGGTCGAAAATATTTTGATTTTTCAACAGGGATCTGTCAAATTTTTTTTATTTTTCGACTCTGTGTTGTCGAATTTTTACCGTCGTCTTCATCATCTTCATTTTCTCTTTTAGAGAGAGAAAATGATAGCTAAATATGGTTTTTAAGTTTTAGATAGAGAAAGAAGAGAAGGAGATGAAGATATAGAGAAAGAGAGAGAGTAGTAAGAAATAAGTTTTAAATTATAATGCATTTATGTCCTTAAAGACATAATGGGTCCCACATGGTGGGAGGCGTTGGAGAGAGAGAGAGAGAAAGAGAGGGAGGGAGATAGCTCTCTCCCTCCTTACACATAATTGTTGCCTAACTTTTCCATGCACAACAATAAATATATTTGTGGTTATACATATATATATATAGTTAGTACTCATTGATTGAGAAGATATTCATACAAATGGAAGGTTTGAAAAAAAAAAATAACGTATGAGAATATCTTTTTCAAATTCAAACATGTAACTAAAATTGTTAAAGAACAATTACTAAGTTTAGGTTGTATCTAGGTAAGGAAATAAATTCAAATTTTAAATTAATTGTTGAACTATTTTTGGTTAGCATATTTGATATATATTGAATATGTTACACAATTGAGTTATCTGCTTTGGTAGGCCGTCTCGGAAGGGACGCCAATCTATTGCCATTTGATTCTCTTAAATGGCCAAAGGTGGATGTCGAATATAAGGATAGAGTGTTACTAAAAATCAAGGTAAAATCAAATATCATTTATGAGTTTGTTTTTTTATCTTTTAATTATCTACAACAATCAATATGACTAATGTATCATACTTTTTCATTCCTTAAGCAACACTTTGACTTCCCAGATGAGTGCAACAAGTATGTCCTTAAGCAGCTCAAAGCGGCATGGAAGGATGAAAAGTCAGATATGAAGCGTGAATATTTTAAACCCTTTGCCTCAACGGAAGAGCGAATGGCAAACTGTCCACCTAAGTTGCTCGAGGATCAATGGATGGTGCTAGTGCAATACTGGGAGAATCCCAAAATCGCTGTAAGTTCTAAATTATTTATATAGTTGTTAAGATTTTCATTTTTTTCTATATCTACTAGTTTTATAAAATCTAATTTTGTTATATAGGATGATGCAGAAAAAAATACACTAAACAGGAGTAAGCTGACCATATTCCATACTGGGGGCTCCAAAAGCTTTATGAAGCACGCGGTTGAGGTAAAATTGAACAACAATTTAATACTTGGGTTGTTTGTGTTTATATGTGTTTTCATATTTTAATAGATAGAGGAAGATCCAGAGCGAGATGCACCACAAGGAACACCCGCAACTCGAGTAGAAATCTTCAAGAAAACTCATACTCGGAAAGATAAAACACCGATTAATGACCTGGCTAAGGAAAAAATGGTATAGAATATATTAATTAATGCGTTACATTTTCAATTGAAAGGCATTTTCATGTATATAATATGTATACATATATATTTGCATGACCAGATGAAGGAAAAACTGACAAGGCGATTGAGGAGGGTTCTTCATCTCTATATTCTACAGGACCTAATGACATCTTTTCTCAGGTCATGGGACCTGATAGCAGAGGTCGGAGGAGGTGTTTCGGAAGAGCAATGTTCCCGAGGGAACCGTCAAACACTAGCTCTAATAGGGCGAGTGCAGAGGTTACGACCTTGAAGCGAAAGGTAGTGGACGTAGAAGATGAATTAAAGAGCACAAAACAACAATGTTCAGATCTTCAAACCACTACAGAGCAGCTGCAAGCTTCATTCAATACTGCTACGGAAGAATTAGCGCTGATGAGAGGATATATTCGAATGTTTTTTGTCAATGGAGTATGAATTTTAAGAGTTATATTTTCCTACTTACATAAGTTGAATATGTTACATATACTAACAAGTTTCTATTACTATATTGTAGCATCCAGCGCCACCCACTCAAGTACCAAGGAGTTCTTCCACTTCATCACCAAGTTCTGCCACACGCTCCAACCATCAGTAAGAGGTGTGAATCTATATATATATATCTCACTCTCTCCTTCTATATATATATATATATGTAAATTTTATAAACTTGAAACCTTATCGAACCCCTAACTGTTATCTACTATTATGAGTCCTAGATAAACTTGACTGTTTCTGCATCTTGTATATCCTATACTTGTACTTAAAATCTTGTTTATTGATGTTTTTATCAATAAGGATATAAAAGTTGATTGTTGTAGCCACTAGTTGTTTAACGTTTATAGCTTGTTTATTTGGGTCCAGTATTCTTTGCATGTCTTGCTTTAGTAATGATGTGGGTGTTATCTCATACTATCTTGGAGTAATCAATGGTTTAGGAGTTTTCTATGTGGAATACGTCCTAGAAATGCATATATGGGATGTTTGATTGTGTAGTACTCATTCTGGCTGCATGAACTAGTTGTAGGCAAATATTTTATATTTTTAATTATTTTTTTTCCATTGGTGGTTGCATGAACAGACCAAAATTTTCACTTATTCATCTTAGGATATCACAAATTCTGCTCTACAACTAAGAATTTGCTAACCTTTTTAAATTTCTTGGTCTTGGGAAGAATGTTCAACATGATCAATTTTTTTGATAACCCAACATGATCATTCTTTCATTCAGACATGGATGGATTTTGACAATTGGAATTGTTAAATTAGTGGGTTTTAAGTCAACTTCTGACATATGTAAGCAAACTGAAAAATGGTTGATATGCACGGTAGATATTGTACTTTTAGGAGAACTTTGACTGATTCAACGCCTAACTTTATTTCCTGCAAAATGTCTCTCTAGCCCTTAACTATGTGGGTCTTAATATTTTTTTCTTCTATATATATTCACTTAACTCTTTCTCTTTCTCTCTCTAAACTGAAAGATAAGTACAACTTTTTGGTATATACTTATCATTTGGATGTTCTGTGTTATTATAATCTCTTGAAAATATATATCTAAGATATGAATTGTCTTTTATTTTTGTTCTTTAATGTGTTCTTGGTAGAAATATATGATTTTCTTGCAAGAAATTTCTTTTGGTTGGGTTATTCTGGCCATTTGTTTAACCTCAACTCAATTATTGTGAAACTTCATTTCAGTATAGTTTGCAGCTTTATAGTCAATATATCGTCTTAGAAGTGGAACACTCTTTTCTATTAAAATGTTGTTTCTATTATTAAAATAGATTATTGTATTTGCAGGGATATATGTAAGAAGAAAGTTGTAGATAGATGGGAGTTTTGCATATGAGTTCAAGGGAAAGGTGGAGACTATTTATGGGAGCTTGAGTTTGCAACAGTAAAACTTTATATTTTTTGGTTTATTCATTTAAGATATGCATTTAGATAGCGAAATGGAAGTTTAACTTGTGAATGCACATTCATCTTGTTTTGGGTTAGTAAATTGATGTGGACTTGTTATTTTGGATTTTAAATAGAATGCAAGGGGATATTATCTTAAACTTGTGAATATGGAATGTTAATGGATGTTATTTTGGACTTATGAATGTTTAATATAAGTGGATGTTAATTTGGACTTGTGAATGTGGATGCTATTTTGGTCTTGTGAACAGGTACTATGAAGAATGAATAAATATAATGACAGGTGAAGAGGTACTATGAAGAATGAATAAATATAATGACAGGTGAACAGGTACTATGAAAATAAGTGTGAAGAATAGATAATTGTAATGACAGGTGAACCGGTGCCAAAAAAACTATTAGGGACAGACCCAACCGTCCCTAATAAGTGTAGGTATTAATATCGTTAAATGTGTCCCTAACTATTAGGGACGGTTGAAAAACGTCCTAAATAGCTGGAAACTGCTAATAAATTAACCTTTTTAGGGACGGTTAAAACCGTCGCAAATAAGTTGGGCATTAGGGACTACCAAAAAACCGTCGCATAGACCGTCCCCAATACTATCTGCGACACCTCGGTCGTCCACGGTTGGAAAACCGTCCCTAATAACTATTATATGTTATGGTCGACCTACCCATAATGGGAAGATCGAACCAAATTTTAATTAGACCATTAAACCTTCCCAAGACTTACCTAATGTTTTGATGACGCCAAATTTAGAAAGACTTGCCTACCAAGTTGAAATTAAACTCATAGTGAAAAATATCAACCCTTGGATTTATTCTTGGTAAACACATTGCAAACTCTCGATGGCATTGAACACCATGGTTTTGTGAACATGTAACACACATTATCATCACTTTTTGAATTGATGAAACTTACCATGAATAGTTGGACTTTTGGGAAAGGATAGTGTAGATTTGGGAATATCGATTGGAGAGAGAAAGAAAGAGAAAAGGGTCTGCCAAGTTCGACGTCTACCCTCCCTCTCTCTCATTCTTCCCTTAGTGGCACTCCGCAGTGTGAGGTAAAAGATGATAATAAAACATTTATGTGACTTCTCCGCATGCGAGGTATATCCGAATTTGGTTGGCTTCCGCATCAGCCCTGACGAAAAGTGGAAATATCTCTAATATTATGAATATTATAATATGAAGATGTGAGTAAAAGTAAGCATATAATAATGCAGCTACTTCTATTCATACTATTATATCTCGTTTATTTCATTGTAGTTAAGAGTTGTTGATTTTCAAAAATAGACATGCTTTCTATGGCTGACACCAAAATTGATTTTCAAAAGTGTTTTTCGAAAAGTATGTTTTGAGAGAATAACCATAAGTGGTTGAATAAGTTTAGCAAAGAAGAGTGTGAGTGTAAGGTTTTCAAAGAAAGAAAGATGGTTTCAAAAAGGTATTGTTTGGATGGATTTTGTGGCAAAAAGCTTGTGGATTTTCTGAAAAGGTGTTAGTCAATGACCTATTTTTTAGTTGTACCTACTGAGCTTTGCTCACCCTACATTTTTACCCCCTTACAGGAACAAGGAGAAGAACAAGAAGTTTCACTATTGAACTTGAGAAGAAACAGAAGAACTAGAAGTATGTTCTAACTTGAGAAGGATGAAGAATAGTATTAGACCACATGGGATATGGGATTGTTTTGTTTTATTTTGTTTCTTTTGTTTTATTATGATGACAATGATTTTCCAATAATTAGTTAGTTGGTTTTGAATTGAGATATTATATGATGATTAAGTTACTTGATTTAGAATGAATGGTATGATAGTTTTGATTTAATGTTTTCAATATGATGCATGTGTAAATGGATGTTATATCTTCTGTAATGTTGTAAACTAGATCTTGATGAGTAATTCTAGAAAATTTCATCACATTCCGTACTTAGGAAGATGACCTTCCGTATACCCTAAGTTAGACCACGGTTGCTGGAAAATCCAGAACTCTAGCAATGATTTGAGTTAAACGCAGTTTCCGTATGAAACTGTAGAGAACTAGAGTTGGGTCAAAACATAGAAGTTTTAGGTTTATTTGTTTAGTTTCCAGAGAACCTGACTCCATAGTATTCTGAATTTGGGTTAGGGAGTAATGACCTGATCTTCTCCATTGACGCAATAACTCTGACAGTAACTATTTCAAATAGTTTTGTCCTTAACCATTAGGTTGAAGACTTAAGTGTTTAAAATCAATTAGGGTGATTAGTAGAAACTTAACCAAGAGAATTAAAGGTTTTATACAGTGTTCAACTAAGTATTAGGTAACTCCTTTTACCCTAGTAACGCTCTAAGGCCTGGGTCATGGATTTGACTCGAAAAGTAGGCCGGACGCATTGGAATCTGGGGTCGGGGTATTACACTGTTTTTTAGAGAACAACCCTTAATAGTTGGTTGAGTTTTGAAAAGGGGAGTATGTGAGGTCTTTTCAAAAGAAAGAGTGGTATCAAATGGCATTGATGGATGGGTTTTTGGCAAAAAGCTTGTGGTTTTTCTGAAAAAAGCTTTTAGTCAGCCTTAACTGATTGTTTTTTATTGTATCTACTGAGCTTTACTCATCCTACGTTTTTACCCCCATAGGAATAAAGAGGAAGAACTCAAAGTAGAGCCTAAAGTCTTGAGAAGAAAGCTACTTAGAAGTAAGTACCGTTCCAAGCACTTGAGAAAGAGGATGATGAGTAGAAATAGGTTACATGGGATTGGGTCTTATTTTTGTTATTTGTTTGACAACATTTGTTTGATTTGGTTTACTTATTTAGATTGAGAATACATTGAATATCTTAAGACATGAATGAGTAGTTTGAATAGTTTCTTTTAATAACATATGATTAATTCTTTAATATTTTCTTTGAGTTGCATGTATGTGAATGATGTTTAGCCTTCTATTTTATTTTAATTAGACTTTGATATTTATACCTAGTGAATTTCACATAATTCTGAGACTAGAAAATTGACCTTTTGTCTACTTTAAGTTTGACCTTGTTTGTTGAAAAATCCAAAATTCTTGCATTGGTCTGAGTTGAGCACAATTTTTGTGTAAAACTATAGAGAATTAGCCTTTGGTAAAAACATAGAAGTTTTAAGTTTTCTGTTTAGTGTCCAGAAAACCTAACCGCCTTGAAATACGAATTTTAGTTCGGCAGAAAAGACCTATTCTTTGCCGCTGACGCATAATTCTGATAGCAACATTACTTCCTTTGGGCATTGAGGTTATTAGGTGTTTTAAACTTAAGTAGGGTATCTAGAAGAGACTAAACCTAGATGCCCAATGGTTTTACATAGTATTCAACTAGGTACTTTCCTTGCACCCACCGACGCACCGATGCCTGGGTCGTGGATTCGACTCGAAAGTGGATTGGCCCATTGGATTCCAGGTCGGGGCGTCACAACTAAGGTGGAGTAGAATTTTTCTTTATTATATTCTTCACTTCTAGTGCTTCACCTAAAAAACATTCATGGCTCCGCCACTGAAAAGTCCCAATGCCTTCTTCCATCAAATGAAGAAGAAAGTTTTACGTAATGAAGTGGTTTGACCAAAATGGAAACTATCACTAGTAATTGTGGAGTAAAATTAAATTGACTAAGTCCAACCTAATGGTCCTAGTCCTGGCAATAACATTTGGGGGTTGCCTTTAAAATTTTCCTACTCTCAAGACTGCATGAGTACCGGTAAACATTGGTTAGTCCCCTAGGGCTTCCAACCGCTAGATGTTTAATCGTTGGTAGCTACGGACTACCATCCAATGATAATAGGAACCCAAGCAAATTGAATTTGTCATCCTGAGGCTGACGGGCAATTGTCGTTGATCCTAGGAAAGCCAGGAAATACATAAAAATCCCCCCTATTTGTTGGCGCATGGTATGTATATGCAGAAATGATTTTTGGACCGATTGTTTTCTAAAAGTAGTGCCAGACGCTTATGTGGCAGGGTGGGACCCACCACCTTTCCCTCTCAAAAGTGTTTTGAAAGGGGTTTCTAGCTTATATGGCAGTGGGATCGACCATGCCACATAAGCATCGGGCATAGCTTTTGTAATTTGGTCGGTCCAAATAGCACTACTGATGTATATGTATGTTTTAGACAAGGAAAATGCTAAACTTACTGCATTTTCCTACTGCAAACCTTACTGCAAAGTCATCCCACGGTTCTCAAATAATCTTATACCCCTCGTGACTTGTGTCATTCCCAAATTGACGCAAATACCCTCCTAAGTGATGCAAATACCCTAATTATTCTCTGTCCCTCCCTGTCCCACTGTTAACTTTGCATTGTGGGGCCCTCTTAGAGACTATCTAATGGCTGAAATTTAGTGAAAATGTTCTCCTCACCATATAGATCATTTTTATAAAA
Source organism: Macleaya cordata (assembly GCA_002174775.1). Lineage (NCBI taxonomy): Eukaryota > Viridiplantae > Streptophyta > Magnoliopsida > Ranunculales > Papaveraceae > Macleaya > Macleaya cordata. Next base: position 86,864 of record MVGT01003456.1, read on the forward strand.
AATTAGCTAATTCTAAAAATTTTAAACGCATCAAAAGTTGATCGTAAAATTAGCCGTTAAGAAGTTATTTTTCTTTTATGTAATGGACTGTTGATTTTAGGGGTCAACTTTTAAGGGGGTTAGAAGTTTTATAATTAGCTAAATTTTTGTGAGAATGATCTATATGATGAGAAAAATATTTTCACCAAATTTCAGCCATTAGATCATCTCTATGTGGACCCCAAAATGCAAAGTCAGTAGTGGGACAGAGAGGGACAAATAATATTAGGGCCAGGGATTTGGACTCCTCCTAAATAGCCTTTGCAGTAAGGTTGGCACTACACTTTATAGCATCACTGTTTAGACAAGACAATCACGGGTAGGATGGGGTGGGGGTATTTTTCTTTCGGAAATGCTTGAGTTACAGCAAATTCCTACAGAATTTGCTACAGAATACTAATCCATCGGTCAAAATGCTTACAGAATTGTGCATTCTGTAGCAAATTCTGTAGGAAATTCTGTAGCCCTAGCACTGCCGTTTTTCTTTCTCAATAAAGCTTTTTGGACCGACCTTTTTACAAAATTGGTGCCAGATGCATATGTGGTAGGGTGGGACCCACCATCTTTCCCCTCCCAAAAGTATTTTGAGGGGGTTTCCAACTTATGTGGCAGTGGGACCCACTATGCCACATAAGCGTCGGGCATTTATTTTGTATACAATAAAGCTTTTTGGACCGAAGAGTTTACAAAACTGTTGCCAGATACTTATGTGGCAGGGTGAGACCCACCACTTTTTCCCTCCCAAAGTGTTATGAGGGGGTTTCCAACTTATGTGGCAGTGGGACCCACCATGCCACATGAACTTCGGGCATTTATTTTGTAAGCCCGTCGGTCCAAATAGCAGCGCTGTTTTGTATTAGCGTCGGTCCAAAAAGCAATGCTCTTTCTTTCTTTACCACATGTATTATACACGTCACACACACGTAATAACGTGCAGGAACCATTAGTCAACCGTAGTCCCCAGAAAAAAGAAGAAGAAGATGTCATTGGAATTTGATGAATCCTTTAATTTCACTTTGAATTTGAATGGACGTCTGTTGTTCAGATTCCTCAGATTTGGGGTTTTCTGATGTTCTATTTGGGAGGGTTTGATTGTTATTACAGGAAGATTGGGGTGCTAAAAATGTTTTGAGACTCTATTAATAAGTCGGATTTGGAGCCGGAGCCGGAGACATCTGCGATTGAATCATCGGTCAATTACCCAAGTGGTAAAAAAAAATTGAATTTGGATTGTATTATTTTCATTCCGGTTTCACCAACTTTTTTAAATTTGAAATTTCGAACCAATTTTTGAATGGCTTAGATAATCATCATATAATACTAAACACCCAGTAGCCTATTTCAAAGAAATTTTGATGAAGTAGTGGAGTTTTCTTCTTTCAACTCCTGAAATTGAAATTCATATAGAAAGTGACATTTACAATCCCAAAGTTTCGGTCAACTTTTTTTTTTTTTTAATTTTTTTTTTTTAATTTTGAACCAATTTTCGGTTTAGATCATATACAAATTTTTAATATCAAGTAGTATTTCAACAAAAAAGTTTCAGGAAATTTAAAATGAAGTAGTGAAGTTTTCTTCTTTCAACTTCTGAAATTGAAGTTCATGTAGAAAGTTATTTGAACTTTTCAAAAAATATAGGTTTTGGGGTTTAGCTATACTGAAGAGATGGACATAACTAAGGTTTCCATCATACATCACGTCGGTATCGTGCTCGCTTTACTTTGGATCTTATCGTCTTTCGGGTTTAACCACCCTGTTCTGTATTTCCTATCCTTAATCTATCTCTATCAGGTATGACCCTTATTTTGTTTGATATCAATTTTTCGCTTTTATGACTGTAATTACAAGATATAACACTTTTATATGAAATTTTGTAATGTTCACCAAGAGCTGAATTTAATCACTGAAAAGGTGCATGAGAGTTATGTCCTAAGGTTGAAGAAGAAATTGAAATACGAGGAAAGGAAACAAGCAAATCAGAAAAGGGTAAATTCCTTTTGCCTCGTATTAGTCTGAGAATGTAACTTGTATGTGACTAGAGGAAGTCTAATCAAATTATGTCACGGTTTTTTTTTGTTTCTTTTAGTTGCTTTCGGATTCAGAAACAGTGCGGTGGTTGAACGGTGTGGTCGAGAAAATATGGCCTATATGTATGGAACGGATTGCATCACAGAAAATCCTTTTCCCAATTATACCTTGGTTCTTGGAGAAGTACAAACCATGGACTGCTGTATGGCTTCACCTTCTGAAAATTAAATTTTGCACCCCAACTGATCTTCCTAAATCCTGTTACTTGTACTTTCTTTCTGTAGTTGTTTAACTTCTTGCCTTATGGTTTGGGTCTTAATTGTTCTTATTTGGATAATTATGACAAGAATCAGGAATTATACGTCGTGAAATTATACTTTGGGACACTTGTACGTATGTGTACGTATGTATAAGAATTTTTGTCGTGTCTGGATGTAGGATTTTAGAGAGGCAATTTGTGGGGATTAGGGTGTTTGTTGGGAAACTGATTAGTTTTATAACAGGATTGGACTAGTTTTCCAATAAATCCCCTGGTCCCCACAAAATCCCTCTCTAAAATCCTGGATCCAAACGCACCATTATTTCAAGCTTTGATTAGGTGATTTTTTCCTATGACTATCTTTTTTGGGAAAGTTCATCACGCATAGTACTGTATTTTATATTTGCAGAAGGAAGCAGTGGTTGAGAGCCTATACATGGGAAGGAACCCACCTATGTTCACAGAAATAAGGGTTGTTGGTCAATCTTCTGGCGATGACCACTTGGTATGTTCCGTTGATCTAGTCATTCATCTGGCTCCATCTATTTTATGTGATCTTTTTAGTTTCTAGCCAGGGTATAATGAACAATCAATTTTATGCAGGTTCTGGAGTTGGGAATGAATTTCCTCGCAGCAGATGATATGAGTGCAATAATTGCTGTGAAGCTTAGGAAAAGATTAGGATTTGGTATGTGGGCAAAGCTGCATATGACAGGCATGCATGTTGAGGGAAAGGTACAGATTCTAAAATGACATCCTTCAATTAGCTTATATAAGAAATGAAGTCATGATATGCCCCTCATTTTTTATAGACATTTCTAATTTCTTTCACTTTTTGCCCCTATGTTTCCTATATATGCCTTTCTCTTTTGGGTTTAGATGAGAGTAATTTTCGTAAATATGCAGGAGCTTAGGATGACTAATGAAATAACCATCAAGAACCCCTCTTGGCTTTATGTACACTAGTCACCTGCCCATGTGGTGTGTGTACACTAGGAAGTACGCAAGCAACCAAAAAAGGCCAGAGGCGTAAGGTGTTTCATATTACATAAACTTGTTAGGTTGTTAGCAGATTCAATCACACATGCTCTTGTTGTTACTTGTTAGCATACAATATTACAAGTTTTCAGTTTAGGACATGGGTATTTTAATCAATATTTTAAAAGGTCAGACATCTGTTGACAGGAAGGGGAGTTCTATTATATATAGTATGGATGAGTATCTTAGCATATATATATTTTTCGTATCTTGTATCTGGAAGTTGTCCAGCCTAAGTTCATGCTCTTGCACCACCAGAAAAAAAAATACTTAATAAAGATTAGGATACCTGCACATAGAGATGAACATGGAGAGCCAGGAAGAATGAAAACCTATTTTACATTATTATGCAGGGAAATACAAATCTAATAACTGATGTTTCAGCTCGTATGTCAACTCTCCTTGTATTTGTTTAAGTTGATGAAGAATATGGTTTTTCCATCCTAGAGCATTCAACATGATTACTGAGGGGATGCAGATTGGCTTATGCAAAAGACAAATGTACGGTGCCAATAGTAAGAGTTTATGTTTCATGAAGCATCATTACATGTTTTTTAGGGACTTTAAAAAGGAGCTGACTTTTCCATCAATAATACTTCTAGTGCCAAATTGCCAACTGGGGACAGCAAGAACCCAACTGAATTCAAGGAGTGTTGGCTAGCACAAACTTCTGCTTAGTTAGATTCTAGTGTGCTCACAACTCTTGATGAAGAGTATATGACAAAGATGTATGTGGAACTTGGGCATGCTTGTCTAGGTTCTAGAAAAAAATGTGTTCTTAACTTTCACCGGCTTTCTGATCTTAAGCAAATGTGAACCATGCCATTGGTCATAGTTGATTTTTGTAGTTACAACTCTAGGGTGACCTTTGGAGTTACCAGACACATTGTAGTGGTGAAGCCCCCTCAAGGAAGCAAGTCACAAGTGGCACTCTTGTTTCATGGACAGGAGCTATTAACATGAAATCGATTGGTGACATGTACTTTTCACATTCCATTTCCCCAAGGTCATTTTCCCTTTTATTCCTTGTCATTGCATTAATGCGGAACTTGTAATGGCAATCACTTTATTTGATAAAAAGATAAAATAAACAATGTCGATCACTTCATCTATTTTCCTTAAACTGCGAACCTTGCTTACTTTATGTGAAGATGGTTTCCCACAGTTAAGAAGAGGATGATTTTACTTATAAACATATGTGGAATATTGAGTGAAGTACTTTTGGTGAATCCATAAACTTCTCTTTGATAGGTTTTGGTAGGTGTGAAGTTTCTCCGTGAATGGCCTTTCCTTGGTCGTGTGCGGATATGCTTCACTGAGCCACCATACTTTCAGATGACAGTAAAACCTATCTTCAACCATGGGCTTGATGTTACAGAAATTCCTGGGATTGCAGGATGGATAGTAAGTTTCATGTCAAATTTTGTTATCCATCTTTTTATGAAGCAATCGGCCATTCCGTTAGTTTTTCCTTACCGTTTCTTTTTTCCTTTGAGTAGGATGAGCTTCTTGGCGTTGCATTTGAACAGACACTGGTTGAGGTTAGTTCTACTTTAGTTGCTCATGCATCTTCCATTAAGTAGACTTGTGCATACAACTTGAATCTCTCTAAATCCGATCGATATTGCATTTTTTATTAACTTTTCATTTAGAAAAGAAGAATAATAATTCAAGGGGAAATTGTATATTTTTAAAAAAATTTAGAAAGTAAAATCTGATAATTCCAATTGAGGATTTCTAGATTTGTTTGTAATGAAACATTCATGATTTTGCAGCCCAATATGCTGGTTGTTGATATGGAGAAATTTGTTTCATCACCAACAGGTAAATTAGAATGGAAGAGCCTCGAATTAGTTTCATTTAAGCTGCTGAAATATACCCCACTGCCTGTTTCTATCTAGTAAAGATCCATGGATGAAATTTAGTCTATAGTTGTGTCATTATTTGGATGGTTCTAACTGTCGGACGCTGATCCCACAAATAACATGCCCATACAGTTTTTCTTTTTATAACTTGAGGCTTAAAAATCATGCATTTGAATACTTTGGTGCATGTTTAATATAAAATATATTAAGATAAGCATATATACATTATAATCCTATATAATCTATTCATTTTATTTTCAGAAAATTGGTTCTCTGTGGATGAAAAAGACCCAATTGCTTTTGCTGAAGTGGAAATCATTGAAGCAGCGGAGGTTAAACCGTCAGATCTAAATGGTTGTTTTTACTCTGAATTACACATTCTACTCAATTTTCAGAATGCTTGCATTAAAAAATTTCAAGTTCTGATGGAAGTTATATTGCAGGGCTTTCTGACCCATATGTAAATGGACAAATTGGTTCTTACAAATTCCAGACAAAGGTACAGAAGAAAACATTGGCTCCCAAATGGCTTGAGGAATTTAAAATTCCTATCTTTACATGGGAGTCTCCTAATGTGCTCACTGTCGAAGTTCGCGATAAAGACCACTTTGGTTATGATACCCTTGGGTTTGTTTCTAACTCTGGATATATATATTTATATATATGATACACGATTTTAGTTCAGAAGCATCTTTCCCTCATCCAAAACTGCCCGTTGACGTGGAAAATACATACATTTGGATACAATTTATTTATTTTTGAGTTGTACATATATTTGCATGTATGTGTATGAGTTGCTGGAGCAACATTAAGACCTCATCATTGCATTGCTGGGGGTTTTCTACATTTGGTAAGACCAAAGGGATCTATCCATGCATGTCTCCACCTATGCATCTTGAAATGTGGCTGTGATTCAACCCAAAAATGAACTTCAATGAGACCGGCAAGAAATGCTTTATTCTGCATTACCTAAATCTAACTAAATGATTTCAAGGTTCATTTGCAATATTACTCTGAAAAAGAGGCAGATTTGAATGATCAGTTTTCTTAAAATTTATCTTTTCGTCATTTTATGCGCAAGTTAAATGAGCATGCAAATATTCAGAATATTCCCAAATATATCAAATATTCCTATTATTGACAGGACATGTTCCATTAACATCAATGATCTAAGGGGCGGCAAGCAGAGGCATGATATGTGGCTGCCTCTTCAAAACATTAAAATGGGAAGGTTGCATTTAGCCATAACTGTTCTTGATGCCGAGGGAAAGGTATATCTTTTGTGTTTTTACTTAAATATATATTCAACTAAGCGTTTGACATTAATGTAAGATAATTTTTAACAGGTAGAAAAAAGTAGTACCCATGATGAGGAACAGTCAAATAAGAAAGAAAGTACAGCCACGGACTCCATTTCAAGTGAAAATGCTCAGAGAGGCTCTGTTTCCACTGTATCTTCAGGAAATGTTCGCAAAATGACAGATGAACTTGAACCAATTAACATTGAAGGGCAGGAACAGACTGGGATATGGGTGCACCATCCAGGTACCGATGTTTCCCAAACTTGGAAACCTAGAAAAGGGAAGAATAGGCACTCTGATATCCAAATCCATAATGAAGATAACTGTTCCACCAACAGCCTTGGATCCCATAACAGTGGTGACAGCAGCAGCGATGAAAGTAGAGAGGGACACAAACATAAGCCATTCGGCGCAATTAGGAGGAGCCTGAGGAAGATCGGTTCAGTGTTTCATAAAAGTCCCAGGAAGGAGGAGAATTCCGGCATGACAAGAGAGGTTGTTTCCCCACTAAGTGACAACCTCCAAGCAGTCAATGAGAAGGGTATAGGTGCTAAGTCTATAATGGATGATGACATTACTGAAGCTACGGAAAGATCTAAATCAGAAAAGGAGAGGTTAAATCCTGAATGGAGTGAAGCAACGAGCCCAACACAGGGCGACAAAAAAGGCATGGGAAAGAGCATTCTAAAGGGTGCTGAAAGGTCTGTTCATAGCCTAAAGCATGCAGTGTCTAGGAAAGGATTGAAAAAGAGTAAGATGAATTCGGTATCAGCACCAACAGAAGTAGAAAATGACTCCTCTGATGAGGAATCATTTCTGTCCTCATCAAGAGTTTCTGCTCCCAGAGTTGGTGTCCCAGTTGTTTCTGCTCCCACGGAACAGAACATCCATGTTCCTCTGTACGATTCTGGAATAAAAACAGAAGAACCTCCAGTTAGGGTGGTGCCCCTTCAAGGAGTGGGAAGGACGGATGGTGATTCTGTATCTTGCCCTGATATACATGGTGAAAAACAAGTTGCGGAATCTTCGAATGTAAAGGTCTCTGAAGGGAATTCGGAAGCAGAGGAAACATAAAAATTTGATAGTGAAGTATATAAACTGAGCTTCAATTTGGCATGACAATACCATTTGATTACGCGATTTGAAGGTGAAAATCAGGTTTCATGTTATCTTTTTTTGCCTGCTACTGTATGAATTGTATTTCTACTCCAATAGAAATTCAGATACTAGGCGTGGTGAATCTGTGATGTATTTGATGATTTGTAAGAATGTTCATATTTTGGTTTTCAGATACTAGACACAGTGAATCTTGTGATATATTTGGGTTGTTGCAGATTTGAAAATGAATGCTTTGTATTTTAGTTTCTTGTATGATACAAAAGCTATTTGCTCTAGGTTATTTTGCTAAGGAAACATACAATTTTCTATCCATAAAGATGTTTGTAGCTGATATACTAGGAGGATGTTGCCACCCTTTAACAGTTGTTGAAATTATATTCATTTTAACTTAGAATATAAAAGCTAGAATGGTGACATCTAAAGTCTAAACAATAAACTTAAATATTTTCATCCGGCCAACATGAAAATCAACAAAAATACTGATTCCTGTTCAAGATGATCTACCAACCGATATGAAAAAAAATTTATGAAAAAAAATAAAAATAAAATCAATTCAAATTGAATCAAAATCAAATATCCCCAACTGAGAAATAACTTAAAAATATAGAAGTTTAGCAAAATTTGATTCCTAGGCCCCGCTTGGTATGGTCGGGAACGTTTGCCTTGCAAATGTTTTTGGACTTTTGTCTGAAAAGGGGGCGCTTGGTTACCCTCGGTAAATTTAACTTACGGGGAACGTTTGTTCCGGGCCCATCCGTCTAAGGGTAAATGAGCAGCATACGTTTCCGCCCATTTTTGAGCCAGGAACGTTTGTCGAATTACACCCCTTATTCAAATCGCACTTTTTTTCTCCTCACCTTGTCGTCGACAATACCCAGAGCAACCAAGTCGTCTCCTACCAAATACAAGCAAAGTCTCTGTTCGTCTCTCCTTTTAACGGTTGTAGCAGAGGTGAAGCAAAGACAACCCATCTTGATGATCTTCTGTATTCTCTCTCTCCATGGAGATCGAGACATCTGTGTATAATTAAACAGGTTGGAATGATCGTTTAATGGCGTTTTATCTCTCGATGGTCTGAGTTGTAATCATTTCACATGTTCAAACCCAACTTAGATTTCAGTTCAAGTTTGCCAAGATACCAGAATTTTTAATGCTTCCAAAAGACCCCAAATTTCCAATTCGAACTTACTCTGAAACCCTAAAACCCACTAGCAAAAATCACAAAGTGGTGTTAGAAGTGATTTCTGTGATATGTGAGCATCAATTTTAAACTCCATTAAAAGAGAAACCTTTTTTTTTTGATCGGAAAAGAGAACCTTGTAATGATGTGCTTCTTGTTGAAAATTTGAAATTAAGCAATTGAACCAGTCCATTTGATATTTTAGGATTTCATTCACATATACTCACTTAATTAGTTGCTTGATGATCATCCTTAATTATTAGTAAATTATGTGACCTGTAAATCTATAGCAAGAATTTTATGAAACAACTAAGAACATGAATCAGGCAAACGAGGTGTTCGAAGAAATGCCTGTAGAGATGTATTTCATGAATGTAATTTTCTTTTACATTTTACATGTGCATCCAAGCAGTCGTTAATGTTTACGGTTCATTCACCTGAGCGTACCAAGCACCAATAAATATTTACGTCATAAACATTTGCCGCAGTAAAAAGTTTACCATTGCAAACATTTGCCGGCAGTAAACCTTTACATTTTAGGAGGCCCCAACATGCGCGTTGAGCGTGTGAGCTGCGCGTTGGGTTGGAAGTCCAAACGCGTTACGCGTGTTGCTCTCCCACGTGCGCACCCCACACACGCACTTCAAACGTGGGAATTGGTTGTCCATCTCCTACACATGCCCTCCACACAAATGCTACGCGCGTGTGAGGGGGTTGTCCACCAACAAACTCACTTTACCCCCTCACATGCGCGTAGTGCGTATGAGTTGGCAAATTATGCGGCACGTTATTTGGTTAACCCCTTCATCCCTTGGACCATATCTGAGTCAGCCCCTGGATCATCTCTAGGCACACAAACAAGTGTAAGTAAAGTGTAAGAATAAAATAGGTATTATGTGGACCACTGGTGACGATGTATAGTCTGATGTGATCTATACGTTAAGGAGATCATTGTCCGAAAAAATCAGTACATGGATCAACTCTATAAGACCCCACTGAAAAGTTTAAATAAATAAATAATGTCACTGGACTTAACTGGCATTTTTAAAAAGTTTTTTTAAAAAAAAAATTAATAAAAAATGGACGGACGGACTCATGCATTATGCGCCGTCCGCCCACTCCAAAATCGGTCTTTCCCCTCCATTTCTCTCTCCTCCTTTCTCTTTCCTCTTTTCTCTCTTTCTCTCTTCTATTTTTAGGGTTTTTTTGGCTCGGCTCAAGTAAGCGCGTGAGCCGGCATTGTAGATGAGGAGAGCCCCTTATAAGAATAGAATAGATATATACATGATAACACCTCTAGATTGTCATGTATTTATAATTTTTATTTCTTGTTTTCTGTTTTTGTTTTTGTTTTGTTTTGTTTTGTTAAAGAGACTATTGCCCAATTATAAGTATAAGCAAAGATGTTAGATAGAAGGCACTACTAACTAGTAGATAACACAGCCACTAACGGATGGTAAGAATGCACTATTAGCGATCAATGTAGAGAAAGGAAAGAAACCATCTACCTATAAGTACTAGATGACAAACCATCGATGATAGAGATTTAAACGCTCTTCTTAAATTGTGCAAAGTCCTTCTAGATTATCTGGATTTATTTGGTGCAAGTAGGATTTGAATCCATGGATCTGCTATCAGCAACAACAAACTTTACCAATTAAGCTAGTTAGGATTTGAACCCAAGTCATCATTATATATATTTATAAATGAGAAGGGATATTGCACCCCCATCATGTGAGGCCCGCCCACATGTAGATGATCCAATGGCTGATACCTGGTGAAGATATTCTCGGCACCATGTAAATCATCATATATACCCAGAAATCAACCTCATTCTAAAACTTCTAACTCCATCAAAGGTTGTGAAAAATAACAATTAAAAAGATGCTTAAAATTTGTAGATTTTTATTGCTGATTTGAGGGTTTAAAAGTTTTAAATGGACTGATTTTCGAATATGATGATCTACATGTTAAGGAGATCATACTAGCACGTACTAAAAATCAACTGTTACAACATCCTGTTTGTTTGAGGGTGCAATGGGGGTGATTTAGATGGGGGTGCAATATCTCTCCTCTTTATAATTAGAAGCCTAAGTAGCAGCTAGTTTACTAGTGACAAAGTAAACGTTGTACAGATCACTACACTAGAATAGAGGTGTCAATTGGGCCGTGCTGGGCCGGCCCAGCACGACTGGCCAATGGGCTGTGCCAGCACGGCCCGAAGCATGGCCGGCACGACTGGGTTTCGTGCTGGGCCGTGCCGTGCCGAGTCTCCATTTTGGTCAGCCCAGCACGGCCCAGTGGCCCAGCACGTTAACACTCGTGCTGGGCCGTGCCAGCCCATCGTGCTAGTGGGCCGCCCACTAAGTTTTAAATTTTTTTGTAAAAAATGTTGCCAAGGAAGTTTGAACCTTGGTTGTGCATGAAAGTAGAATGAACCCTTACCAACTAGGCTACTAGTTTTTATTGCTTTAAGCTTACGTTTTTTTAAAGTTATACTTAAAAGAGTCGGGATCCTGCATTGTTATTTTTACATCGTTATTCTTACATTAGTTGTGGGGCCCACATGGTGAGGAAACAAGAACTGATTTTTTGTGATAATGATCTACAAGATGAGTAGAACATCCCTACCAAAAATCATTTCATTCTAAACTTTATAGCCCCATAAAAAAATGATTAGAAGTTGATTAAGAATTAACGGTAAACAATGAACGGTGAGAAAAAGAGTCAATTTATGGGGCTACCAGTTTTAGAATGGGATAATTTTTTGTGAGGATGATCTACAAGGTGAAAAGAACATTCAAAAAAATATCAGCACTTAAATTAACCTCATGTGGGCTCCATATGTCAATGTACATGTAAAATGTACAAATAAGACTGTATGCTGATCCATTTTCATACTTAAATTTGGTAAATGGTAATTCATCACGATGGGGCAGTCACGTAATATGGATCGTAATAATGATGGATGATGATGACGAAAGCTAATCATGATGGATGATGATGATGAAGGCCAATCATGATGGATGATGATGATAGTGATGGTAATTATGGGTGATGTTGATGATGGGAGTTGATGATGATGGGATGTTCATAATGGTGGTAGAGATGATGATAATGACACATGATGATTATGGATAATGATGCGACGATTACACTTACTCAATTATAATAAAGGTTTCCTTTCTAATATGACCCTAAACCTAAACCTACCTAAGTTCGCTCCAAGGATAAAACTCCATAACCTGAAATGATAAAATATACCATATAGTAGTAGAACCATCATTATCACCCGTCATCATCACTATTATCATCCATTATGACAATCACATATACATCATGATGCATGATCATCATCACACATCATCCTCATAACCATCAATTAAGATAAATTACTATAATGTATTAATAAAAATTAAAAACTTCAAATTAATGTCAAAACAAGCTTGTAAGTTAGTTGGTCAAAGAGTCATAAGTCATCCCCTAAGACCAAGGTTCAAAACTTAGTAATAGATTTTTATTAAAAAAATTTTAAAAACCTTGTTATGGGTCGTGCTTGGGCCGTGCTTTGGCCCATTGTGCCGTGCTTTGTGTCGTGCTTCGTGCCGGCCCATCGTGCTGGGCCGTGCCGTGCTGGGCTCGTGCTGGTTCCGTGCCGTGCTGGGCTGTGTGCCGTGCTTGGGCTGGGCTGGGCCAAAATCGTGCCCGTGCCGTGCTCGTGCTGCAGGGCTCAAGAGGCCTGCCCAGCACGGCCCAGCCAATGGGCCGTGCCAGCCCAGGCACGAAATGGGATGGGCAGGGCTGGGCTGGGCTGCCACGTGGCCGTGCTGGGCCGTGCCGTGCCTGGGCCGCCCAGCCCAATTGACACCTCTACACTAGAATAAGCTTTTCGTAATGGTTATACGTTACAATGATTTTATGTAACGGTTATAACCGTTGCTAAAGTGGCGCTATTTTTCCTGCAACACTTATAACCGTTACAAATTTTTTACTATAACGCTTATAACCGTTAATTGTAACACTTCCCAGTACTTCTTTTTTAAAAAAATTTACATTGAAAAAAAAGGTTTTGTTAATTATTGTAACGCTTATAACCGTTATAATATATGTAACCATTATAAGCCTTGCAATAATAGCTGTTGAAATTTTTAACATTTTGGCTGCTCTATTTTGTAACGGTTATAACTATACAAACTCACCAATGCCTATAAACGTTGCAAATGTGTATAGAAAAATTTGGTACCAATTATATTGTAACGGTTATAACCGTTACAAATTGATACTTTTTTTTTAAAGGCCAGATTTTTGTTTGTTTTGGGGGATTCCTACACCAGTACACCTATGCCTGCCTGCAATACTAATACTATTTAAATGTACACTACACCAGAATTGGCATTTTGTAACAATTAATTTTTTGGATTTGTAACATATGTAAATGTTAATAACCTTGAAACGGATATATCCGTTACAAACCTAAATTAAACGTTGCACACTAAACAAACGAAATTTTAAAAAATAGTGCAACGATTTTATTTTTTATAACAACTACAAGCGTTACAAAGCAGGGATAGTTTTGTCATTCTATTAATTAACAAGGGTATTTTTTTATATATGATTAGAAAACATAAAAAAAAAAATTGGTGTCATATACGTGGCTGTCCTATCATTCACGTTTGCATGTGCTACGTGATGAATGGTGGTTAACCCACCCTACAACGTAGCATGTACGTGTAGCCATATCCCTATTTTGGTTTACCTATATATATACCCCTTCTAGCTTATACGTTAACAGACAGAGAGTAAGAGATGGAAACTGTATAAGTGATAGAGAGAAGACAGTGAGTTTTGTACGAGTAAGTAAGCTTACAAAAGAGACATATATGGTACAATGAGTATGTATACTACAAAAGGAGTGAATAAGTAAATACCCTCTTCCCACTTCTCTCGATATATATATTCTGCATACCCAGAAATCATAACACGTTATCAGCACGAGTCTCTACCACTCTCCAGATCGAGACCCCGACATTTTGTGATCAATCCAAAGCTCCTGGGCATGTCACAAAATCAGAAAGGTATACTTGTGTTGTCTTATTTTCAATGTCGAATCTAACAAAGCTTGAGTTTATTGCTTTAGATATCACTGGAAATAACTACCTTTCCTGGGTCCTGGATATGGAACTCCACCTCGCGTCTAAGCAACTCGGAGATACTATCCGGGAAGGAAATCAGCCGACCACAGAGAGTCGTGCTGCTGCTGCCACTATTTTCATTAGGCACCACATCCATGAGGGACTTAAATCTGAATATTTGACGGTGAAAGATCCGTTAGTCCTCTGGAACTGTTTACAGGATAGATTTGGCCACTTGACGATGGTCATACATCCTGGTACTTTGAATGATTGGAGAAACCCGCGGTTGCAGGACTTCAAGTCAGTAACAGAATATAATTCAGCTCTATTCAGAATAACCTTGCAGCTGAGACTGTGTGGTGACACTGTTACTGATGTGCAGCTGCTGGAGAAAACCTTCAGCACCTTCCACGCCTCTAATGTGTTGTTACAGCAGCAATATAGAGAGCGTAGGTTCCAAAAATATTCTGAATTAATCTCCTGCCTTCTAGTTGCTGAAAAGAATAATGAATTGTTGTTATTGAACCATGAGGCTCGTCCCACTGGCTCTACGTCTGTACCTGAAGCTTATGCAGCGACTGCTTCAGGACAGGGACGTGGACGACCTGGTTATAAAGGTAGACGCGGTAGACGCTACCGACAGAATAATTCTGGGAAGTGGAATAATCCAAATCATGCTGCACAAAATCCCCAGAAGAGGAATAACGCTGATCCCTAGGAGAGGGATAAAGCCGAAACGAAGCAAGAAAAAGGGAGAGGTTGGAATAAACCCCCTAGAGATGTAACCTGCTATCGTTGTGGTATGAAAGAACACCTGGCGCGTAATTGTTATACGGCCGAGCACCTAGTTGACTTGTATCAGGCTTTATGTAAGAAAGCCAAAACTGGTGCCGAGACAAATTATATTTGTAATGGTGTTCCCACTGATGATACCCACCTGGAGTTGTCCGATATGTTTCTCGATCTAGAAGGAGAGGATGTAAGCAAACTAATTGGGGGGTGAGCATGTTCACACCAATTAGAGTTTTGCTATACAATTGGGGAATGAGTTTGTTCATACCAATTGTACTACTTTTCTTGTACTACTTTTCTGTACTACTTTTGTTCATATATAATATAAGCGTTTTGTGTATATGCTTATACTTGCTTTATTTTTAAAGGATATGGACCCAAGCAGAGGCATATCCCGAGATATTGGTCCAAGCAGAGACATATCCAAACAAAGCCAATATGGCGAGGATGTTTGTCTAGCAGACAGTGCTACGACCCATACAATCCTCCGTGATAGTAAATTTTTCACGAGCTTGAGTATGTTCAAGGCTTGCGTGACTACTATCACTGGTACGACCAGTCTGATTGAGGGCTCTGGTAGAGCTAGTATTATGCTCCCGGGTGGTACAATACTTGATATTGACGATGCTTTGTATTCCTCCAGATCCAGGAGAGATCTGTTGAGCTTTAAAGACATACGTCGTAATGGATACCACCTTGAGACAGTGAATGAGCATGATATGGAATACTTGTGTATTACCTCCACTGTCTCACACCAGAAGCGTATATTAGAGAAGCTCCCAGCTCTCTCCTCTGGTTTGTATCATACGATAATAAGAAGGGTTGAATCTTATGCCGTCTTGAACCAGAAGTTCAATGACCCGAAAGCGTTTATGCTTTGGCATGACCGACTTGGTCACCCAGGTTCTACCATGATGAGTAGAATAATTCAAAACACGCAGGGACATTCATTACAGAACAGGAAGATTCTGATGTCCAAAGATTATGCTTGTGAAGCGTGTTCCCTGGGTAAATTGGTGCTTAAACCATCTTTAACCAAGGTCGTTGTTGAATCCCCAGCTTTTCTGCAACGAATTCAGGGAGATATTTGTGGGCCTATCCATCCCCAATGTGGACCATTCCGATATTTTATGGTCTTGGTGGATGCTTCTGCGAGGTGGTCGCATGTTTGCCTATTATCCACTCGCAATGTTGCCTTTGCACGTTTGCTCGCTCAGATTATACGATTACGTGCACATTTCCCTGAATTCCCCATCAAGTCTATCCGTCTTGATGGAGCTGCCGAGTTTACATCTCGAGCTTTTGACGCTTATTGCCAAGCAGTTGGCATCGACGTAGAGCATCCTGTTGCTCACGTTCATACACAAAATGGTCTAGCAGAATCATTTGTGAAGCGTCTTCAGCTCATTGCTCGGCCTATGCTTATGAGAACTAAGCTACCTGTTGCAGCCTGGGGACATGCCATTTTACATGCAGCTGCATTGGTTCGGATTCGTCCGACTGCATATCATTTGTATTCTCCTATGCAGCTTGTTATGGGTCACCAACCAAACATTTCACACTTGCGTGTATTTGGTTGTGCTGTGCAAGTTCCTATTGCCCCTACGCGACGCACCAAGTTTGGTCCTCAGCGTCGGCTAGGAATATATGTTGGCTTTGATTCACCTTCTATTATTCGTTATCTTGAGCCAATGACAGGTGATGTTTTTACCGCCCGTTTTGCGGACTGTCATTTTGATGAGACAGTCTTCCCGTCATTAGGGGGAGACAATCCGTCGTCAGTAGAACGGCGTGATTCGTCGTCAGAAGAACGACATGCGATTTCCTGGATCACACCATCTATGTCTCATCTTGATCCTCGTACCAATGCCTGTGACATTGAGGTGCGGAAGATTGTTCATCTTCAGGAAATTGCCAATGAAATGCCTGATGCATTTAATGACGCAGCTAAAGTTACCAAGTCATATATACCTGCTGCAAATGCTCCAGCTAAACTTGATGTCCCGGAGAGACATGCTGTAAGAGCTGATGTCCCGAGAGGGCATGTGACCCCAGTAGGACAACTTGCAGCAAATAAGTCGTCTAATGCACGCCAAAAGCGTGGGCGACCCCTTGGTTCGAAAGATTCTGTTCCCAGGAAGAGGAAATGCCAATCAATAAATGTAAATACTCCCGGAGAGAGTATCATTGAACGATCCACATTCTCTGATGATATGCCTCTTGAAGAAGGCAAATCCCCAGGAGAGGGACCGGTACAATCCCCAGGAGAGGGAAATGAGGAAATCTCTATAAATTATGCATGTACCGGAGAAATGTGGAATCGCAATGAAATAATTGTCGACGATATTTTTTCTTTCTCAGTAGCTACTGACATCGTCACAGAGAACGATGATATTGAGCCACGCTCTATAGAGGAATGTCGACATAGAATTGATTGGGCAAAATGGAGAGAAGCTATCCAAGCAGAGTTGGCTTCCCTTGCAAAGCGTGAGGTGTTTGGACCGGTTGTACCAACACCCGCGAATGTGAACCCGGTGGGAAACAAATGGGTCTTTGCAAGAAAACGCAATGAGAAAAACGAGGTCGTTCGCTATAAGGCACGACTCGTGGCACAAGGTTTTTCACAGAGACCTGGGATTGATTATGAAGAGACATATTCTCCTGTTATGGATGCAATTACTTTCAGATATCTGATCAGTCTGGTAGTCTCAGAAAGACTCGACATGCATCTGATGGATGTGGTCACTGCGTATCTGTACGGGAAGTTAGATACAGATATTTATATGCGAGTCCCGGAAGGGTTATTTTTACCTGAGGGAAGACCACGCCATTTGTATTCACTTCAGCTCAAAAGAGCTTTGTATGGATTGAAACAATCCGGGCGGATGTGGTATAATCGCCTTAGTGAATACCTGATAAAGGAAGGATATACAAACGATCCCATTTGCCCCTGCGTTTTTATAAAGAAATCAGAATCTGGATTTGCTATCATCGCTGTGTATGTCGATGATATAAATTTAATCGGGACTCCTGAAGAGCTCCGTAATGCTGCTGAATACCTGAAGAAGGAATTCGAGATGAAAGATTTCGGGAAAACAAAATTTTGCCTCGGCTTGCAGATCGAGCGTAACTCAAGTGGAGTCTTAGTCCATCAAAGAAGATCCTGAAACGTTTTAACATGGACAAAGCACATCCATTGAGTACTCCTATGGTTGTGAGATCTCTTGATATTGAGAAAGACCCATTCCGACCAAAGGAAGAAGATGAAGCACTACTTGGTCCTGAGGTACCATATTTGAATGCAATCGGCGCATTGATGTACTTAGCCCAATGTATCCAACCAGACATTGCATTTGCTGTAAATCTGTTAGCCAGGTTTAGTTCTGCCCCGACAAGGAGACATTGGATAGGTGTCAAGCAGATTCTCTGATATCTCCGCGGAACTGCAGACATGGGATTATTCTATCAGAAAACCCCATCCAATGGCTCTCAGATAATGGGATACACGGATGCCGGATATCTCTCCGATCCCCACAAAGCTATTTTCCAATCTGGTTATATTTTTACAAGTGGAGGCACTGCATTCTCTTGGCGATCCAACAAGCAAAGTCTCCCAGCCACCTCTTTGAATCATTCGGAGATTATTGCATTGCATGAATCCAGCCGAGAATGTGTGTAGCTACGATCACTAATTGGACACATCAGAAGCTCTTGCGCTCTGCCCTCTATTACTGATGTTCCAACAGTCATTTTTTAGGACAGTGCTGTATGTATATCACAAGTCAGAGAAGGCTACATCAAAGGTGATAGAACCAAGCATATTTTGCCGAAGTTATTTTATTCTCACCCTCTCTAGAAGAACCATGCGATTGATATCTAGCAGATACAATCCTGTGAGAATTTTGCTGATCTATTCACCAAGTCTCTGACTACGACAATGTTCAGAAAGCTGGTTTATGGTATTGGCATGAGACGGATGTATCATCAAGCGGACTGTTTTGAGTGCCTGCTCAATCAGGGGGAGTATTCCGATGCCTACTTTTGTCTGACTGGACCTTATCGCGCTGTACTCTTTTTCCTTTGTCAAGGTTTTGACCCTCTGGGTTTTCCTTGCCAAAGTTTTTAACGAGGCAACTTATGCGAGTCCAGCACTCTTCTAAGTCATTGTACTCTTTTTCCCTTAGCACAGGTTTTGTCCCTCTGGGTTTTCCTAACAAGATTTTTAATGAGGCAATTATCTTAGAATGGTGGACATCCAAGGGGGAGTGTTATACACGTGGCTGTCCCATGCAGGACTTATATACGTGGCTGTCCCATCATTCACGTTTGCATGTGCTACGTGATGAATGGTGGTTAACCCACCCTACAACGTAGCATGTACGTGTAGCCATATCCCTATTTTGGTTTACCTATATATATACCCCTTCTAGCTTATACGTTAACAGACAGAGAGTAAGAGATGGAAACTGTATAAGTGATAGAGAGAAGACAGTGAGTTTTGTTCGAGTAAGTAAGCTTACAAAAGAGACATATATGGTACAATGAGTATGCATACTACAAAAGGAGTGAATAAGTAAATACCCTCTTCCCACTTCTCTCGATATATATATTCTGCATACCCAGAAATCATAACACGTTATCAGCACGAGTCTCTACCACTCTCCAGATCGAGACCCCGACATTTTGTGATCAATCCAAAGCTCCTGGGCATCTCACAAAATCAGAAAGGTATACTTGTGTTGTCTTATTTTCAATGTCGAATCTAACGAAGCTTGAGTTTATTGCTTTAGATATCACTGGAAATAACTACCTTTCCTGGGTCCTGGATATGGAACTCCACCTCGCGTCTAAGCAACTCGGAGATACTATCCGGGAAGGAAATCAGCCGACCACAGAGAGTCGTGCTGCTGCTGCCACTATTTTCATTAGGCACCACATCCATGAGGGACTTAAATCTGAATATTTGACGGTGAAAGATCCGTTAGTCCTCTGGAACTGTTTACAGGATAGATTTGGCCACTTGTCGATGGTCATACATCCTGGTGCTTTGAATGATTGGAGGAACCTGCGGTTGCAGGACTTCAAGTCAGTAACAGAATATAATTC
>MVGT01003456.1:108639-149524 GCA_002174775.1 Macleaya cordata
GACCCATTCCGACCAAAGGAAGAAGATGAAGCACTACTTGGTCCTGAGGTACCATATTTGAGTGCAATCGGCGCATTGATGTACTTGGCCCAATGTACCCGACCAGACATTGCATTTGCTATGAATCTGTTAGCCAGGTTTAGTTCTGCCCCGACAAGGAGACATTGGACAGGTGTCAAGCAGATTCTCCGATATCTCCGTGGAACTGCAGACATGAGATTATTCTATCAGAAAACCCCATCCAATGGCTCTCAGATAATGGGATACACGGATGCCGGATATCTCTCCGATCCCCACAAAGCTATTTCCCAATCTGGTTATGTTTTTACAAGTGGAGGAACTGCATTCTCTTGGCGATCCAACAAGCAAAGTCTCCCAGCCACCTCTTCGAATCATTCAGAGATTATTGCATTGCATGAATCCAGCCGAGAATGTGTGTAGCTACGATCACTAATTGGACACATCAGAAGCTCTTGCGCTCTACCCTCTATTACTGATATTCCAACAGTCATTTTTGAGGACAGTGCTGCATGTATATCACAAGTCAGAGAAGGCTACATCAAAGGTGATAGAACCAAGCATATTTCGCCGAAGTTATTTTATTCTCACCATCTCTAGAAGAACCATGCGATTGATATCCAGCAGATACAATCCTGTGAGAATTTTGCTGATCTATTCACCAAGTCTCTGCCTACGGCAATATTCAGAAAGCTAGTTTATGGTATTGGCATGAGACGGATGTATCATCAAGCGGACTGATTTGAGTGCCTGCTCAATCAGGGGGAGTATTCCGATGCCTACTTTTGTCTGACTGGACTTTATCGCGCTGTACTCTTTTTCCTTTATCAAGGTTTTGTCCCTCTGGATTTTCCTTGCCAAAGTTTTTAACGAGGCAACTTATGCGAGTCCAGCACTCTTCTAAGTCATTTTACTCTTTTTCCCTTAGCTCAGGTTTTGTTCCTCTGGGTTTTTCTAGCAAGATTTTTAATGAGGCAATTATCTTAGAATGGTGGACATCCTAGGGGGAGTGTTATATACGTGGTTGTCCCATGCAGGACTTATATACGTGGCTGTCCCATCATTCACGTTTGCATGTGTAGCCATATCCCTATTTTGGTTTACCTATATATATACCCCTTCTAGCTTATACATTAACAGACAGAGAGTAAGAGATGGAAACTGTATAAGTGATAGAGAGAAGACAGTGAGTTTTGTACGAGTAAGTAAGCTTACAAAAGAGACATATATGGTACAATGAGTATGTATACTACAAAAGGAGTGAATAAATAAATACCCTCTTCCCACTTCTCTCGATATATATATTCTGCATACCCAGAAATCATAACAGGGAGAGGATTTTATTTTGGTTTTTCCCTTGTTAGGTTTTTCCCTCGTTAGGTTTTGTTTCCCCATCTTGATGAAATCTTCTCGATCATCTGTTGCATGTTCCCGCTCTTCTCAATCTGATATTCCCGCCCTTCTCTCCCGAAAGATCATGCACCACCATCCCCTCTCTCTATCTCTTATGGAAGAGATTCGATTTCAAACTCGCTCCTCCTTCCCTGTTGTTCCTGTACGAGTAAAACTTAAAGAAGAGTAAGTTATGTAATCAATTTTTTTGTTTTCCATCCATTATGTATTTGGATTTCAAGCTCTTCTTTCTATCTCTCTAATTCTCACTCTCTCTCGTTTCTGATCTGTATTTTGTTCCTAGCTTTGGTAGATTTACCCCAACGCAATCCACAAACTGAAATTCCACGGATAGGCATCGAAACAAAGAAATGGAGATAGAGATGCCTTTGCAATGGAACATGAAATAGATTGCTGAGTAGGTGCAGGAAGATGGTATGATCGACTCCTAACCAAAATGGGGTTTTTTCGTTAACTTTTAGGTTTTTTTTGCTTTTCTATTCTAATTTCTTTGTACTTGAGTTGTTCTAAAAACATTCTTATTGATTCCTTTTTTTCCCTCTTCGGTGGATCTACAACGGAAATCGCATTTCAGCCTCTCTCATTCCGAGGTAATATTTTTACTTTATTTTTTAGGGCTTTTTCTTTTTCATCTTCTTTCTATTATTATAATTAGATAGAATGTTTTTTTATATCATTACAATAAGTTTGGGTTTTTTTATGTTTAAAAAATTAGTCAGGCATTTGATTTGGATGTATTGATTTCAGTAAACAAATGGATCTGATCTTTTTGTTTCAAAATATTTCATGGCTAATGTAGTAAATAAACAGCCTTGAACACTCAAAAAGGGACAGTGCTAGCGTGACACCAAGTTTTGGTGTCGACACCAGCTCCTTTTGGCCCAAAACAAGGGCCTAGGGCCCACATCAGGGGCTGATTTTTTGGGACCATGTTCTCCTCATCATGTCGATCATCTCAACAAAAAATCAA
Organism: Macleaya cordata; assembly: GCA_002174775.1. Taxonomy (NCBI): domain Eukaryota; kingdom Viridiplantae; phylum Streptophyta; class Magnoliopsida; order Ranunculales; family Papaveraceae; genus Macleaya; species Macleaya cordata. The sequence goes on from MVGT01003456.1 coordinate 111,041, forward strand.
TCCATTCTAAAACTTCTAACCTGATCAAACGTTGAACTCTATTTATCACCGTTTATTTTCTTACCGTTGATTTCTAACCGATTTCTAGCCAACGTTTGATTGGGTTAGAAGTTTTAGAATGGATTGATTTTTTGTTGAGATGATCTACATGATGAGGAGAATATGGTCCCAAAAAATCAGCCCCTGATGTGGGCTCTAGGCCCTTGTTTTGGGCCAAAAGGAGCTGGTGTCGACACCAAAACTGGTCACGCTAGCACGGTCCCTCAAAAAGTTAAGAAAGTGATTATGTTTAGATGGGCTTTTGAGGGTATTTTTTAGTAGCAAGAGAACACCCTAACAACATGAACACGAGGTTCCATTATTAATCACCTCTCAGTTTCCTTTTATTTTCTATGCATTCTTTTTTGTTTTTAGCTCCCTATCTTTCTCTATCTCTATCTATCTGTTGCAGCTTTGTTTCTCTATTTTCAATTCTACTTTAAGGATGTTGTTTTGATCATTGATCTTGTTATTTTTTTAATCTATTTTAAGGATGTTGTACTCTGGATTCTTTTTCTAACTCTTGATTGATTTCTTATTCGATTAGTTGAGTTTGAGATAACTCCATTGGTTGTTAATGGAGATTAGCTTAGTAGCTTAACACACAACTACTTTTCTGATGGTTAAGTTAAAAACTTCTCAAATGGGTTTTAAAGGGTTCTTTGAGAATGACATACATATATATATTAATTTTAATGATCTCTTCTTCCTATTAACACAAGTTCTCACTCCATGCTTGCTTTTTGAAAGTGAATGCTTGTTCCGAGATCTCAAATTATTCAGCATGATCTGACCAACAACGTACATTTGTTCCATGAAATGTTTATAAATGTAGTTCTAGTACTTGGTACTTGTTCTTGTATAGTTAGTTATAATATTTTTTTATAAGTTAGTTCTAATACTTTTTACTTATTATTCTTTTTTTTGATAAAGTTTTTAACCTATTGTTATCTCATATTGTAGTTCAGACTGTAGATAATGTAGCTAACCTCTACACAGTAATGGAGGCTGAACAGAACCCGAGGAGTTGATGATCTCTCTAGGGTTAAAAGTATTATATTTATAGAGAATAATTACATATATAAGTACAAGAATACCCTTAGGGTTTATACAATCTATCTAATATAATATACAGTCCAACATCCCCCTCAAGTTGATGGTGCTCTTAGCATCAACTTGAATCTGAAATCAGTAAACTTGGAGGTGGATACACCTTTGGTAAAAAGATCTGCTAGTTGATGATCAGTAGAGAGATAATATACACGTAAGGATCCTCGTTGAACACATTCACGAACGAAGTGATAATCCACTGCGATATGCTTTGTGCGTGAATGAAAGATCGGGTTTGCTGCCATGTAAGTTGCCGATATATTGTCACAGTAAAGAGTTAGAGGATACCGAATAGGAACTCGTAAGTCACGAAGGATGTAACAAATCCAAAGGAGATCGGCATTAGTGGTAGCAAGTGCTCTGTACTCAGCCTCGGCACTAGACCTCGAAACTGTAGGTAGTTTGCGTGTGCCCTATGAGATGAGATTGGATCCCAAATATATGCAGTAGCCAGTGGTTGATCGTCGGGAGTCAAAACACCCAGCCCAATCAGCATCGGCATACCCTGTTAAGGAGTCAAAATGTGAGGGCTTGATGTGTAAGCCAAGCTGAAGTGTTCCTTTAAGGTAGCGAAGAATGCGTTTCACAGTTTGGTGATGGTTAGAATGTGGCCGATGCATGAATTGAGAGACTTGATTGACAGCATAGGCAATGTCCGGTTGAATGAGGGTTAGATATTGAAGACACCCCACGACTGTGCGATAAGTGGTTGGTTCACGAAGTAGAGTTCTATCAGTCTTTGTTAACTTAGATCCAGTTGTAACAGGTGTGCGGTAGGGTTTGGCACCATCAATATCCATCTTTTGCAACAGTTCAAGAGTATATTTGGTTTGCATGAGAAGCAGCCCTTGTGTAGATCGTGAAGCCTCAACCCCAAGAAAATAATGAAGATCGCCAAGATCTTTCATGTCAAATTGAGTACCAAGATGATGCACAAATTGATGTAGAACTATAGAGTTGTCACCTGTAAGAATAATGTCATCAACATATAGGAGTAGAACCAGTATACCTTCTTTGGAGTGTTGGACGAACATTGAGGGATCCGCTCGACTGCAGGAAAAACCCAATTGTAGAAGAAATTGGCTGAAGCGATGAAACCACATACGTGGTGCTTGTTTGAGGCCGTACAAGGCCTTTTTGAGATGACAAACATGATGAGGACGAGCCGGATCAACAAAGCCTGGCGGTTGTTTCATATAAACATCCTTTGTGAGAAAGCCATGAAGAAAGGCATTGCGAACATCGAGTTGTCGAATCTGCCAGCCTTTGGAGACAGCAAGAGCAAGAACTGTGCGGATGGTAGTTGGCTTAACGACAGGACTGAAAGTCTCGTCATAATCAAGACCCGGTTTTTTATTGAACTCCTTCGCTACAAGACGAGCTTTGTAGCGCTCCAAACTACCATCAGCCTTTTGTTTAACCTTGTAAACCCATTTATTGCCAACAATGTTGAGGTTCGGCCTAGGTGGGACTAAGGTCCAGGTATCATTCTTTAATAAAGCATTGAACTCATCTTGCATTGCAGCATGCTAGTTGGCATCCTTGGAGGCTTGGGTGAAGGTGGACGGTTCTGGTGGTAAATTTTGAAGTTGGGCTATTAATGCATGTGGAATAGGATACTTGGTGGCAAAAAGAATTTTTGGTCGTCGTGTGCCATCTTGGTTTCTTGTAATCATATGGTGCCGAGGTTGAGGTGCTGGAGGAGCTACTGGTGGAGGATTAGCGAAATCATCGGCTAGTGGTAAGGCTGGAGCAGGTAGGGGATCAACTGGGATAGCAGCAGCAGGAGGCGAGCCTGTAGTTGATGAGGATTGTGACGGTTGCTGATTAGACGACAATGGATGGGCAGCACTTGAAGTAGATGTTGACAAGGATGGTGCTATAGAAGGAGACAGTAGAGGTGGAGGTTATATTGGTGATGAAGAAAATGTTGGTGGCGGCAACACTAGGATAGATGGTGTGTGAGCTGGAACTGAAGTAGCAGATGAGGAGTCCCTGCAAGAAGAAAGAGGCGGAAAGAAATTCTCGTCAAATACAACATGCCGAGAAATATAAATGCGTTTCGTGACCGGATCGAAACAACGGTACCCTTTGTGTGTGTTATCATATCCAATAGAGATGCATTGAGCACTCTTGGGATTTAATTTGTTCTTCCTCTGATTGCCTAAGAAAGGGTAGCATGCACAACCGAACACCTTTAGAAAATTGTAATCTAGAATTTTACCAAAAAGCTTGAAGTATGGAGAGTCCTTATTTAATACTCTTGATGGCAAGCGATTAATTAAGTATGTAGCGGTACTGACAGCCTCTCACCAAAACCCCTCTGATAAACCACTATGGAACCGTAGTGCATTTGCCGTGTCATTAAGATGACGGTGTTTTCTCTTGGCAACACCGTTCTGTTTTGGTGTATCCGGGCAAGAAAACCTTTGCACAATGCCATGATCTCGTAAATATTGTTGAAAAGGTCCCCCATTAAATTCACCCCCATTGTCACTCTGTAGAATTTGAATTTTCCTGGATAATAAGTTTTCCACCATATTTTTAAAGTTTTGAAAACAAGTAAGAGAGTCGGATTTGTGTTTCATGGGATACAACCAAGTGTACCGACTATAGTCATCAATAAAAATAATATACCAACGGAACCCAGACATGGACATAGTAGGGGATGGGGCCCAAACATCACTATGAATAATCTGTAGTGGAGATGTAGAACGTGATTCAGATAAGCCAAATTTCAATTTACTACTTTTGCTTGTTTGACAATCAGCACATAATTGAGAATGTAAGTACTTTATTGGTAATGAAAGCAACTTATTTGAATTCATAAATTCTATAGTTTTGTTGGAGGGATGCCCCAATCTTTGATGCCAATTAACTGATGAAGCACGTTCATTGATAAAGGCTGCTGCTCTTGTTTTATTATCTCCTAGATTAAGTTGATAGAGATCATCTCTAAGCGGTCCTTGTAGTAGAGGTCTCCTCGTGCGTAGGTCCTTAATCACAAAACCCCAAGGATAAAATGTAAAATAATACTGATTATCACGAGTAAACCGAGCAACTGAAAGTAGATTTTTCTGAATATGGGGAACCACCAAAATATCTTTGAGATGAAAAGTAAAGTTTGTAGATGTAAAGTGGGCATTACCAGAATGGGTAATGGAAGTTGTGGAGCCATTACCAACCATTACATGTTCATTGCCAGTATAAGGGGCCGGTTGTTGAAGCATATGTGGTGTATCGATCATATGACTTGTTGCACCAGAGTCAACATACCAACTGGGATCAGATGGTTGATGAAGATGCATAGCAGCAACTTGTGGTGGTAACTGATCAAGAGGAGAGGGTGGATCATAACGGTTGTAACATTAAACAGCTACATTGCCTGGACGACCACAAAGTTGACAACTTTCAGGATAGTGTCGACCTCGGCCAGAGTAAGAGCGATTTTGGTGGGAATGATTTTGGTTGTGAGAACCCTGACGTGGATTGTAGGTACCACGGTAGCTAGAACGACCACCACCACGTTGCTGAATAAAAGCTCCACGACCACCACCCCTATGGGATTGCTGAGAGCGATGGTTAGTATTACCATTGCGAGTGAAAAGAGCTTGGTGAGGATCAGTACCTTGATTGTGAACTGCAGTAAGATATCGGAGACGAAGTTCGTGACTCAGCATACGAGCACGAAGATCAGAGAAGGTAGGGCGTGTTTCTCGATGCAGAATAGTTGTGGTGAACGATTCGTACTCAGGCCCTAAGCCAGCGAGAGCCGCAAAAACCAGATCACGATCGCGAACAGGTTAATCAATGGCGTTGAGGGCATCGGCTATACTTTTTAACCGATTCAAATAATTAGTCATGGAGGATTGACCTTTTTGGATGGTCTGCAACTCCAGATGAAGTTGCATGGCACATGCTTCAGAGGGTTGAACATATTCCCATTCAAGCGAGAGCCACACGTCTCGCGATGTGAGTAAGCCAACTGTTTGGCTTTGTAGACTATCATGGAGGGTCGCACAAATGATGCCGTAGACGAACTGATCTGCACGCCGCCAAAGTCCATAGGCGGGGTTTGCAATCGGATGGCCAGCACCATCATCGATTTCAGGAGGGGGAGCAACAAACGACCCATCAACATATCCCATTAAATCTTAGGAAACAAGGAGAGGAACCATTTGGTTCTTCCATAACAGAAAGTTGGATCCATCCATTTTGACGGAGACAAGATTGGTGACATTGGGAACATTAATATTTTGAGCAGCCATTGATAACAGGAGAAGATGAAATAAAAAATATGGGATATGAAAGAAAAAAAAAGGGATGAACCAGATTAATGGCTCGATACCATGTAGATAAAGTAGTTAACCTCTACACAGTAATGGAGGCTGAACAGAACCCTAGGAGTTGATGATCTCTCTAGGGTTAAAAGTATTATATCTATAGAGAAGAATTACATGTATAAGTACAAGAATACCCTTAGGGTTTATACAATCTATCTAATATAATATACGGTCCAACACAGACTTGAAAAATTATAAAACAATATAATGGTTTTAATTTTTTTTAAACATTACACAATTTCCTCTCTCTCTCTCATCTCTACTTTCTTCTGTGCAGGTTGTTTAAGTTCCTTTCTCTCATTATCGAGATATTGATTTCTCTTTCTGTCTAACGGAGCATCATCTTGAGGTGCATATTCCTCTTTCCCTAGATGTGTCTTTATTTTTTAATGTCTTTTGTGCAGATCAATTGTTATTTCCCTTAGAAACTGATCATGTTTTCATTTTTTTTTTTTGATGTTTTGATCTGCACAAATATAGAAATGGGGGGGGGTGTGAAAATTCTTGTCGAACTATAAAAGTCAGGTTAAGAAGAACGCAATTGCATTTGTTTCCTTCCACATTTCCTTTAGCTATATATGTTCACTTTTGATTCTTAGTCGTGACTTGTAACGACCCAAAATAATTTAGTTGACCAGACAATGTCAATCCGAGTCAATTAGAGTCTAATCCAATGCTTTGACTATGAAACCAATTAATTATTAAAATAATTAAGCTTAGTGTTAAAATAATTAAACTTGAAATTAAATAAATGAGTTTTCGATCGGAGGGTAATTTGAAGAATCGAACCGTACGAATGGATAGATCTCAAAAAGTTATTGAATTTCGACTTCTCACATGCAAAAATTGGACACCGAATGAGGCCGATATGTTGCCCGAAACACGATTTTGACCAAGATCGAATGCAAACCGCGATTTTGACCAATTTTTTTTAGATATGTATAATATATATGTGTATATAATATATTAAAGAGTTTCCTTGTAAACTTATCCATTGTAAACAGATTTTTGTATGTGTGTATACACATAATTTATGTGTATGTCCATATACCAAAGAGTTTCTCTTATAACTTATCCTTTAATAAGTTTAATTGAAAGTTTTTCTTCAATTCCATCAATTGGAATTTGGCTGAAACAAAAAAGAAACAGAGAGTTTATGTTACAACCGTAGAGTGGAGAGAGTTAGTGAGAGAGAAAGAAAGAAAGGAAAGAAAGAGAAAGAAAAGGACGGAAGAAGAAGGAGAAGAGGAAAGAGAAGAAAGGAAGGGAGAGAGAGAGAGAGAAGAAGAAGAAGAAGAAGAAGAAGAGGAAAGAAGAAGGAAGAAGGAGAAAAAGAAAGAGAGAAAAAGTGGAAGAAGATGAAGACCATCCTTCATCCTTGGCAAAAATTGGTGACTTGGAGGTAAAATTGACAATCCCAAACCCTCAATTTATTATTCCTTTTGCTGAATTTGTTGGAGTGGGTTTGAGTTAGATTACTGATTCTAAGTTGAATAGGGTCTAAAGAGGAAATTAATGATTTTCTTAGAAATAGTCTAAATTAGAGTTTTTATTTTCAAAGCTAATTGTTGTTAATTAATTTAGTTGAAATATGAATTTTAGATATTCAATTTACTGAATTTGAGGAATTAGGTGTTCTAGGTTATAGATAATAGATTAGTTGATTTCTTAGAGATGGATTCAACAAGGGTTGTACAACTAGGTAGTTATGTAGTTGATTACATTAGTTTAAAGTCATTACAATTCAGATTATTTAGGTTATGATTTTGAGGAAATTAGGTCCAACCCTTTTGCTAGAAATTAATGAATTTTGAAAACCCCTTATTTTGGAGTTCATCAATATTGAGATTTTAAGAGTAGATTTTATTAAAATGGATTTCTAATACCCTTATGTTATAAGGTGTTTGATACAAATTGAAGAGTTTTGAGTTGAAAGAGGATATTTGGAGTAATTTGGGTTTGGAATCCTAAAGCCCTTATTTGATTTGATAAGGTATTTTCACGATTGAAGGTTTGTAGGCGTTAAGATAGAATGATTAAAGGTACTTAGACCTTGTAGAGACTATTTAGGTTAGAGTTTAGATTATCAAATTATTTTGTATAAGATTAAAGTGAATAGTATAGAATTCTGAAAGTGAATTGAATATGTTATTTACAGTTGGGAGTTTGTACTAGGACCAATAATTGGAGGCGAACAACGCAGTAAAGAGCTAGCCTTGCGGGATTTGAGGTAGGAACTTATAAATACTCTCTTGTAGCCATTAAAGTACTTTCAATGCTTTTGATAGGGTTTAGATTTATAAATCAAATGTAATTATTTTGCAAAGCATGCATGATTTATTTGTGATGTCCTATTGATGTGAAAATGATTTTCCAAAAGTATAGTTTTACATAGTGATGTAAAACAGTAATAGTTATTTTTAAAATAACTAGATTCTAATAATTATATATATGAATGAGTTATATACATATATAAGTATATGGATGATTCTTTTCTTATTTATAGTTAAATAAACTATATTTCCAAAAGAATCGAGATTTAATCGTTATCGAGCTTTAGGGATGGGTATATTTCCAAAACCAAATGGATTTTGGGGTTCTTATAATATATATATATATATTTTACTTCCTTCCATATGTTGGGAGAAGTAGTTGTTTTAAGATGATGTGTGGGATGGAGGTTCCCAGTTGTTGGGTATGTGTTGGTAATTCCCTAGGTATGGGCTTTCTCCCGGAATATATACTATATATGTTATGTTGGGCTTTCCCCCGGCTATGAATATTACCGGCTTTCCCCGGATTATATTACGGGCTTTCCCTGGATTATATTACCGACTTTCCCCGGAATAATATTAGATGGGAAATCACAACATGTACATAGATGTTGGTTTTTATGGGAAAAAGTATTTTCTACTACTAAAACTTATAGTATTATAATATATATTCTTAGGTGATCCGAAAATGGACTTGTAATGCCTACACAAGTAAATCATTGAAGTTTTCCTAAAAATAATGATTTGGTCCGTATTTTCATTATGTTTTCCTGTCTAATGACAGGAATGGGACTCTAATGATAAAGGAAAACTATTGAAATCTAGGTTATTCTATTTCTCTTTTTGGAAAGCCTTGTTTGGATAGGTACGTGTATGATTCTAGAAATGTTGAGGTTACATGCTGCCTAGATTAGGCGAAGACTTGAGGAGCGTAACAACTCCTAGATTATTTTAATGATCATTAAAATGTCTGCACTAGTCAAACGGCTGACCACCGCGACAACGGCTACATCGGCAAATTATGGTCAAGGGTCCACCTAAACCCAAATCATGAGCCAGCGTGCTTCGCACAAAAATTGATAAATCAGTCGCTCGGTCGGAAATCAGGAACTAACGATGGGGTTCCACATAGGTTAAGTTGGAACACGATTTTGCTCACTGACTAGGAGCTGAAACATCTAGTCGTAGCCTCTTCACTCTAAGATGATTACACTACGCAGTATTATGATGGTGATATATTGTTAGTTTATATTTACTTATATGGGTAAGTGAATGGTTATCGATTTATGTTGTAGTAAAGGTACCAAATGCTTTTACATTACTATATTATGATTTCTCGGTTTTCTTTAAAACCTGCATTGTCTTAAATTCATATTAGTGACTACCTGTTAGTATTATAAGTTCTCACTGGGCTTTTTGCTCAGGAAATCGAGGAGACAATGAATGATTGGATGTTAAGTCAATTAAGGAGGCAGGTATAGGGAGAGTATCCACCTCAGGTTTATTATACTTGAGGTGTTGTAATTATTTAGTAATGATGCAGTTTATTTTCCTTGCTTTGTATATATATTCTTTTGAACTATATAATGTAAAACAAACACATTTATGTATATTTAGTATCACTTAACAAACCTTATCAATGTATTATTTTTATCGGCAGAGAGAAGTATCTGTTTAGAATTATGGTTTGGATCCAGTCTAGTGGATGACTAGGTATTCTATATTGAAGAATATAGATGATTGGATATGATGAGATGATATGGATGAATGGAATTAATATAGAAATGCTATTTATGTATAAATCATCTCTTATACAAGTTTATGACAGGTTTCAGGCCCTGAAAATACAGGGGAAACTCTGGCGAATTTTTCGTTGGGCCTAACCATTTTTAGAGGTGATTAAAGTTCTGACGAACTAGATTAGCTTAACTCAGACCGGGAAAGTGGTAAAACCTGTGGCAGCATTCATATTAGGCAAAGAAGAAAAGAAACAATTCTGCCAAATTTTGAAAGATTTGAAGCTTCCTTTTGGGTTTTCGTCTAACTTAAGCAACAACGTCACTATTCAACCCCCTGGTTTGAGTAATTTGAAGTCGCATGACTACCATGTTATCATGGAATATTTGCTACCTATGTTGCTTCAACATGCATTTCCAAGCCACAAAGACCTGCGAAAAGCTCTTCACCGGATAAGTTTGTTCTTTAGAATATTATGCTCGAAGGTCTTAATAAAAAGTGAAATACAAGAAGCCAAATTCATGGTTGCAGAGGCATTGTGCATGTTGGAAAAATATTTTCCACCTTTTTTTTATATTAGCATCCACCTCATGGTGCATCTAGCCGATGAAGCTCTAAAGTGTGGCCCAGTCAGATACCGATGGATGTATCCGTTTGAATGGTAAACACTTATACTTCCAAATAATATTGCTTACATAACACAAATTGTTATATTAATTCACAAGTTTTATTTTTAAATAGGGCAATGAAGGAGTGTAAAAACATACCAAGCAACAAATGTTATATCGAAAGGTCCATCGTAGAATCGTACCTTGTTGCTGAATCTGTTAGGTATGCTATGGAGTACATGCCAAATGCACAAGATGGAAATCACAAATCTACTAGGGAGGCCTTTTTCGATGACGATTCCGAGTATAGTGATGAAGGTCCAATGCTCGAATATAAGAATGTGAAGCTGAGTCTTGAACAATTTGTACAGATACGTAGATGGGTGCTTTTTTGACCTGACGTCGATGGTCTCGCCAGCTACTACAGGTGTCTTTTAAGGGACTTTGCATATATAAGTATAACATTCTTTTGTTGCAATATGAACTGTTGTCAATAAATTGCAGCAACTATTGTGATACCCTCACATCCAACTCACGTGCTAATGGGAAAGGGGTCACAGTGAATGAAGTAGAACGACAGACAAATTTTATTAACTGGTTGTACCACAATAAGGTGTTTGTTTTTTAATAAGAGTATAGTTATTGTTTTTCTTTGGTTAGTTGTTTTTAGGGACCTTATAATTGACATCTATTTTATATTCTGCAGCTGTTGGAAGAAAAAAAACTGATTCGGAGTTGTGGCGCTACGTTGAAGGGCCAGTTGGAGAAGCAAAAGAATATAAAAAGTACCGCGTGAATGGTTTTATCTTTTCACCTAAGTCCCACGATGATACTGTTGCCACTCAAGATAGTGGCGTTTGTATGGAGGCAACCACCACATTTAGGGCAAGTAGGAAAGATAAACACCCTATTGATCAAGTTACCAAATGGTATGGAGTGATAAGACAGATATTAGAGGTGAACTATACGGACTTCCAGGAGGTTGTTTTGTGATTGGGTAAAGGTGGAGGACAAGACCAATGGGTGTAAAATATGTCCAGACTCAAAGTTAGTGATGGTTAATTTGAACAGGCCCAGGAGTGCTGATAAATACTTGGACGAGCCAGTCATTCTCTCGATTGGTCGGTTGTCATTCATTCACCAATGCGTTTGACCAAACAAGTTGATGACATATCAAAACCCAAATTCGAGGAATTTCAATCAATTTTCCATGACGAACAAAATTTGAAATACTTGTTAGAGCAACGTTGCTAATTTTATTATTCTGAATATATAGTTTATGAGTTGATGTAAATGCAAGTATTAATTTTGACAATTATGGGACATGTAAATGGAAATTTTAGAATCTGTTATTCACAAACTGTTGTTTTTAATGTTTGCTTGATTATACAACTGTTATTTCACTTTTATCATGCTCAATATATAGTTTATTTGGCATGCAAGTGTTAATCTTAGCATTCCTTACAGACAAAGAGCAGACGGGTGTTTAAAATATTTTGTGCAACATACTAATATTTCACTTGTTTATCATTGATACAGCACAATGGAAGCAAATCAAAATGTATCTTCTGATTCAACATCTACGGCATCACCATCTAATGAGACAGATGCAAGTAAACCAAAAATTCAAGCTACCGTTGACTTAGGTTGTAATCTTGTGGGAACTTATGCTGGTAAATTTATGAGTCAGGCTGGGGAATTTATTCGATCTCGTATCACGATAAAATACAAAGATTGGAGGATAGTTCCACATAAATTTAAGGATGACGTATGGAATGCCTTAATGGTATTATACATATATATAAGATTTTTAGTAACACTTTTTTAGTATAGTTTTTCTTTTTATCTTTGTTATTTTTATATGCAAATACCTCACCATTACAAGTGTTTCTTGACAATTCTGTATGCCAGGGTGAATTTGAATTGAATGTGGCTCCAAATTTGGCCCGACCAAGAATTGAAGAAGCCTTTCCAAACAAGTTCAGCTCTGGTAAAAATAGTTTACGGCATAATGTATTGAAAAAAGGTGCACTAAGCAAAGAGGAAGCTATAGCAGCATGTCCAAATGGGTTTAATCCAGAGGTTTGGAAGGAGTTTGTCATTAGGGAGATGAAACCTGAGGTGATTGCAGCATATGCAAAAAACTCAGAGAATAAAAAGAACAAGATCTACCATACTCTTGGGCGATGTTCCTATGCCAACAAAAGCTACACCATAGTATGTATTATTTATTTGACACGGTGTCAAATTACAATCATAATATATGTTTATAACCAATGAAAATCATGTGTAGGAGGGAAGGAACTAATGTGAAAGCTGTACCGGAAAATCGTGCAGACAGATGGAAGAGGGGGCATGAACGTAGTGATGGGACTGTGCATCCTAGCGCAGTTGAAAAATATGTGAGTATCTCTTCACTTGCTACACTTTCATTTATATAGCTTTTTGTTATAAATGTTATGAACATGTTTTCTACATAAATACTACAGGATCAAGTAAAGGCTGCTCAAGCAAAGAGAAAAATGAGTGGAGAGAGTTCTAGCAGACAGTTAGACCTTGATTGTGATGTGCTGGCTGAAGTCTTTGGGCCTGACGTCAAAGGGGGAGTCCGCGGCTATGCCTCCCATGTGTCAAAGAAGCGCGCACAACAGGCATTTGTTGCATCACCAATCCTTGATAAAAGGGTTGATCCAATGCAGGTATCGATGGATGAGATGCGAAACGAAATAGGGGTCTTATCCAGTACATTAAAGGTGAGCATGCAATTGCTGAGTGTCTTACTTGCAATTAGTATCTATGAAATTTGCTAAGACTTAATGTTTTTTATTCATTGTATTAATACAGACTGTGATGCAACGATTGCAATATGTGGCGCCGACCCAACCAGTTGTGGGGGATGGTAGTCATAGCCGTAGGGTCGGGTCAACCCAACCTATTGTGGGGGATGGTAGTCGTAGCCCTAGGGTTGGGTCAAATTCAGTTCCAAAACCTTCTCGTAAGGTGACAGTAAATTTGAGTGTATACAACACTCGGATCCTAGTACAAACTTAGAATTAAATCTCAAATGAGTGTTGCTAAAATATCGAAGATGCAGAGTTTGTGCATACCCTTGCAACAAGCACAGCTGGAATATTGTTTGGGAATCAGTAACTACATTTTTTTCTACATCAACAATCTCATCTTACAAAAGCAAAATAACATTTAACAGCATTACTAACATAAGAAAACAGAAATTAAGCAGAGATGATTAAGCATTTAAGGAATAGATAGGATTCCATAATTTGGCAGATTAATTTTTTCAGACTCATTATTCATTGCCAAAAAGGAAATAGATTGTATATATGCAAGTCCGTAATGTTTCTGCAAGCGATGAAAAGTCTCATAAGCTCCTTCTTACTCACTATTGTTTCCACTTTTTCTCTCTCCCTACGTTCCCTCTCTCCTTTTAAACAACTCTTTATTTTTATTATCAACAAAACTGAATTAAGATGCAACAAATGAAAATAAAAACAAAGCAACCTTGTTTAAGATAATCTACCCTGATACCCATGTAGTTAAGAATGAGTCGATTTCTTTTGACACTTGAGATTTTGTGAACTCCATCGTCAAACAAGCAGTAACAGATGTCTTCATCCCTTTAAAAACAGGCACCAAAAAACGAATAAGCCTATAAAAGAAACAAAATTAAACTCCATGGTTAAACAAGCAGTAACAGCTTCATTTGCCACAGCTTTGTCCGTATAAAAAACATTCTTGACAGCTACATAAACAAATACATCTGCAGAATTGCAGGTGACAAAATCATGGCAAAAACTAAACTTTCACAAATTGCATCACTTTAGCCTAGTAACAGAAAAACAATGCAACTATTATGGTTTAAAAATTAAATGTGTGCATGCTATGAACAATGTATGTCCTGGTGAAATTGTACATAATAATATGGAAATGAATGGAATTCAAATAATATGTATAATTTTAGATATGACACCCACCTCAATGGAAACATAAAGTGAATAGGGATATTCTTCGAGTACAGTATAATTACTATATACATGGTTAAGATAGCAACCTGCGAAATAGAGAAATAACAGTAAAAATACTAATTCGCGTAAAAAATATATCAATGAAAAGAAAAAAAAAGTTCATTATAAACCTGAATTGTGTTATCACTCCAAAAAACTTACACTCAAGTGTCTCATTCCCCTCTTACCACCAAATGCACCACCTGCCAAAACCACAAAATTCTCACAATATCTATAGTTATACATCTGAAAATTTCATTTTGATATTACCAACAGTATCTACAGTTAGAGCAAGTTTTCAAGCTTCTTTTACCTGTAGGGTGAGATGAAAATCATAAGCCATTTATATCCAAGCTGATAAGACTACTAGAATACCTGTAGTATTGAAATACATGCAGTCCTCTTTCTTTCTACCAAAATAACTCTTATCAGAAGTGTATCTATCTAATGGAATCAAAACATAAGAAACAAATTGAAGTTTCCAACCAACCATCATTTTCAATCAAGAAAAGTTATACATGCAAGTATGTAACTAATTACAAATATACCATATTTGATAACACTGATTACTAATGAAAAGATACATCTTAGTCTGTTGACCTGATAGAGATGAGTATGATCATAATCTATATAAAATCCACTCATTCATCACATTCACTCAATACCACTAAAATCCACACTATCTGATATGTAATTCACAGATATATTTACAATCATTATTTATACGAGAATATACTAGATGTCTCTCACAACTCAAGTTTCACCTTCACTTAATTAACATGTCAAGTCTCATACAAATTTACAAGGCCAGAAAAAATTCCACAAAGGTTAGCTATCAAAAGATGTTACATTTGAGTTACCAATTGTCATAGTACTGAGGATTCATTAAAACTCTAAAAAAATTATAACTATGCCACATTGTAAACATAAGCTAGGATAAAAGTTGTACAAATATCTTAAGCCTTAGGAAAAGATTTGACTTAAACTTAGCTCAGAAACCCGAACTTCAACAACACACCATGATACAATATTTCAATGTCCATATGACTGTGAATGCTAAATTATTAGGGAAAACAAAGAAAATACAAGGGTAAGAGGAATCAGAATTTAAAATGTTCACATTTAGGTTTGGCACAAGTATTTCACCCTTATGGAAGCACACACAAACCCCCTCGTAGCTGCTTATGGACATCCTAATTGCTATGCAGGTGCATTAATTAGTAGCCGCCATATACGCTCCACACACTTACTACAAATCCAATATCACAAACATAAACTTATTTTTACATGCATATAAAGATTCAAAATACAGAATTATATAAACTAAAAACAAACACATTGATATAATTGCAGCTTAAAACTCAAAACAAACATCCTAGCAGCTATGCAGTTGTACTAGTAGCAGCCATATACACTCCACACACCTACTACCAATCCAATATCATAAACATAAGATGTGAAACATGAATTTTAATACAAGGTCAATAATATTGCTTCAGTCAAAATTTCCGATGAGCTTGAGATACAGGGTCAATAATATAAAACCAATAATCTGGAAGATGAAAGAATATGAGTCATTCAGTTACCTGAAAGAGGTTGCATGTCTTCATCTGTTATGCAGTTACAACACATTATATTAAGGGATTCAAGCGTCAAACCTGTGAAAGAAAAATGTAAAAGGTAAATAAGACCCATTGATCAATACAACATGTAAATAGGACCCAAATAGCTTGAATAATTGTTTGCACATCCAACAACATATGCTAATTTGATAACTCATCACAGAATCCTCAAGTTGTTATACTCAGAATACAGCTCAGAGACACTCTCCTTACATCAGGTTTGCTTTTGTGTCTTTATTTCATTAGGACTGTATAACTATTCCACAAACCTATTTTGGTCTATAGGATGTTTATGGCAACATTTATAAAAAGGAATACTTGCAGGTATAGTTTATACATTGAAAAAAAATTCATAAACAGTTGGTATAAAATTCTCCAAAGTTTCAGTTAACCATGTCATAATATATGAAGATGCTAATGCATTTGCAGCCCTTCAATAATCATATATTTTTGGAGAAACATTGAAGTACACCAAAGTTTTGGGGCTTTCTGAGAGCAAGAAATAAAAAGTCCACTTTGCCAATTGGGATAGTGCGAACAAACCTTTAAGATGAACGAGTCCACCATGAATCCCTGAACATCGCTCAAGGTCTAGCTTTATTAAATTCACTAAACCGGTAAAAGCACTCATTCCTTGAGCTGTGATGGCATTGCTCCTTTTAAAACTCAAAGATGTTAAGTTTGAGAGGCCTGAAAGCACAACTATCAATCATAAAAATGCAAATTCCACAAGCTAATACCTCACAAAAAGAAAGAGAGAGAGAGAGAGAGAGAGAGAGAGAGAGAGCAAAACAAGACCAAAAAGTTGAGAAGCAAGAAGCATATACAAAAAGAAAAATAAAATATAAGCAAAAAACATGTAGCTAATACAAATATACAACCAATAAAATCTTGAAGTTTAAGTTTGTCTTTCCCACATTGATATGGAAATATCACACCAGAAACCCTCGCAAATTTTAGTGCATGAAGAAAAACATGAAATAAATATGAAGAACAACATATACAAAAACAAAAAAGAGCTTGTCAAGCCCTACAACTACAATAATTTAGACAATAAGTTACTGGAAAATCAACTACAGTAGCATTTTAAAACTTTATCATCTTACTTCTCTTAGCGCTCATTCGAATTTAAATAGCTACTAGATCATACATACAAGTCAAAAGTCAAGATAAACATAAAGAGTGTTAGTCCCTTAAGTGACTTGAAACATAGACGTGGTGTCACATAGAGGATATTATAATAAGTTGAAAGTCAATAGAGCAAACTAATTTAATAACCAGAAGGCAGAAAGTGCATCAAGGATTAAAGATACATCTGACAAGATATATTAGAAATTACCCAAAGAAATATAAAAGAAAAAAACCAAAAAGAGAACTCCACAGCTTATACGAAGAACAAAAATACATCAAAAATAATTTAATTATATATATGGAGGATAGAAATTGACAGATAAACAAAAACCAAATGAGAAGACAATACCACAAATATGTCGTAACCCATGCTCTGAAATTCGGTCACAAAAATTGAAAGATAATTCCTGAAGGTTTGTGCAACTTTTAAGGATATTCAATCCAGTATCTGTTACATCAGAACCAGAGAGATCAACAGATAGCAAAGATAATCCCTGAGAACAGATGACACCCATCCAACTATCCTAGACTGGAGGGTAGTCTTCCAAAGAGATGTCCTGAACCAAAAAGGGTGGAAACCTTCAGCATTAACATGCCCATTAAGCACTAATAGTAATGGCACCATACAACAGTAAACATGACTTTGACTGTTCAAATCATGCAGTGTAAGAATACTTGAGAGAGAGAGAAAGAGAGAAAGAGAGAGAGAGAGAGTGAAAGACAGAGAGAAAGAGAGAGAGAGAGAGAGAGAGAGAGAGAGAGAGAGAGAGAGAGAGAGAGTTGTTATATCATTTTTTCATCTTGCATGTTAAAATTGAATTACTTGCTCTGAACATTTCCATGCCAAGTTACTCTATGTTTTCACTCAGCACCAAATAATATGAAAACTTACACCTAAGACGACAAAATGAGTAGAGAAATATAGTTAATCAAAGGCTTACCAACACTTTTGCACTTCCCAAATCCAAATTATTAGCTGATGTTTATATTCCAGGTTCATCTGAAATGAAAAAATTAAGAAATCAATCCAAGTAGCAAGTAAAAAGAGCTCCTTCTCCTTCCTCATTTATCCGGGCTTGGGACTAGCAATGCATTTGCATTAGTGGAGGTTAAAAGGGATTAGGAACTCAAATACAAAAGGAATAAAGATCCAGTAACTAATTTTTACTTTCATAAAAAAAAAACTAATTTGTTACATGTTATAAAGACTCAAAATACAGAAATATATAAACTCAAAACAAACATTGATATAATTGTAGCTTAACTAACTAATTAATGAGAAGATTCAGATGATCAATAAAACACGAAGTCGCTTCCGTGACATCGACAAGACATAGTTCACAATATATCCATATTATCATAACAGTTCAACGATTCAGAGATGGATCTTGACCCATCCTTCAAAGAGAATGAGATAACGATTAGCAACACAGTCCTACGATTCAAATATCTTTCAGAACCCTCAATAATGTATGTAAACCTAAAAAAATAGAGGATTTAACACTGAAGGGCCTAGTAAAAACCTTAAAAGTTTGAGAAGAGAAAGAAACCCTAGTAAAAACCATCAAGAAGATCATAATAGTAAAGAAAGTAGAAGTACAAAAAAAGCCCTAAAATCTGCATAGACAAAGCCCTAAAAACACCATTCCATAAAGCCCTAAAAATTAAATTCAAGTATTAATAACAACATTGTAATGTTAGCCTAATCGATTAAATAGAAAAACCAAATAAGGAAAAAAAAAACCTACAATCAACTCAAACAAAACCCATTAAAAGACTTATAGTGATGGAACCTACTCAAACAAAATGGAGATGGAGGTTTGTAGGGTCGTTCGAGATGGATCGTTGATGGAATGGAGGTTCACTCGAATCTACTCACATAAAATCCAAGATATTAAACCCTAGATTCTACTAAAAACCAATGATACCAGAAACAAGATGAGTAAAGAACGAAGAGTTGATAACGTACCTTAAATGGGTTTTTTTTGGAATTCCTCCAACATGCCACTTTGAAGGTGGTGCTGCGACGGTGCTGGCCTTGTATGGTAGTGGTTCTGCACGATGGTGGCTGGAAGAGAGACAGAGAGGGGTTTTGAAAGAGAGAGGGAGAGAGAGGGGGAAGAGGGAGTGGGGAAGAAATCGAGAGGGAACCCAGGAAAAAAATAGAGGGAAAGTGAAAAAAATTATGATCGAGAAGGAACCTGAAAATAAAAAGAGGAAAGTCAAAAATGAATTTTTGTTTTAGTAAATATCCAGATATACCCCTTCTTAATAATTTAATACCTAAAATGTCCCTACTTATATTTTAATAATTTTTAGTTCTGATTAGCTGTATAACGGATATAAATGTTACAGCGTTACTAACAATTATAACGGTTACAAAGCTGAAAATCAAAATGTTAGAAAATACCTAATATGGTGTAGTGGATAGTAGGTTATAAATGGGGAGTCCATGTATTTTTTATTGTTCGTCCTATTACTGCAGTGGATGAATCAGATGATAATTAGGACACAGTACAGAAGAAGAAATAATCTATATTTCCTCTCTGACTTTGACCTCGACATGCCGTTGATGGTTCAAACCCTTCAGTTGGGAATAAGGGAAATGAAATGGCTGCTTAAGTTATAAAAGATGCTTTGGCAAAGGTTCTTGTTTACTACTATCCCCTGGACCCCTCACGGGGCGTCTAACCATAAGCGGAGCAGGGAAGTTGATCGTAAACTACATGGACCAAGGTGTTAAGGATCTGTCAGTAGATCCGCTGGGTCAATTGCTTTAATGGGTTCTTAAACAAGGTCAATTGGATCTAGGTAAACTTCAATCGGTTATTCGACAAGAACAGCTAGTGCTTCTTCTCAGCTCGGTGGACGTTCACAGGGTTCAACAATGAATATTACCACCCAACAAGGAACTCCTGAGCGCCGCACATTACTCAAGAAGGTTCTTGCGCGAAAGCCATTGAGGCTGAGGTCGATAGTACGTTGGATTGACTAATGAGAAGCTGATTTATAACGATGTTCTTGGTGCAAATAATATACTAGAAATCCCTCTTCTTTTAGCTCACGTCTGTGCATTAATTCTTCCATAATATATCTATTTATTGAAAACATGAAATATTTTCAAGATTTCTTCACTTATTTATGACAAAACTTACAATTTATTATTTATCATTTAGATAATTCTATGTTAGTTCTCTCAGAAGCAATTTTAAGTTCTATAAAGTAAATATTCTCTTTTAATTTTTCATTTTTTTTACGGAATAAGAATAAAATAAATTTTACTATTTCATTTTTTCCCCAATATCTTATTCTTCTTTTTTTCTATTAGTATAATGTACTATTATTAGGGTTATGCCCTAAAAATAATGTTATAGACGTCAATGGTTTAATAAATAATATATTATTCTTGTTTAACATGCATAGTGAGATATGATCTATAATGAATTATACATATACAAGTGTTGTATACGTGATAAATATTATCTAGACTGTGAACATTAAACATCTTCTAATATATCAAGTTGATTGCATAAGCAAAGTGGTGTATCTCTATCATAAAGGTAGAGACTTCTAAACGGATATGGTGATGTACCAAGAGTACATTGAACTAGATCGCTAAGAATGCTTTTAATATATAATTGTCAGCATATTAAAAGGTATTCAATAAACTACTTTGGGTAAAAGTTCTTAATCCTAAGAATAAATGTATACCCCATAAGTAGATCATAGTCATATTATTCTACATACAGTGAGGTTGTTAAACCTATACGACGATCCAATATTCTGAGTAGAATGGATGGCTATGATCAGTTAATGGGATTATATTGTTCAATAAGAAATCCACACGTTTAAATGATATTCCCTTAAGTCATTGCACAAAGATTATGTTCTACATTGGCTAGTGATTCTCTAAATTATTTAGAGTATTATTAGGACAGCTATACTGTAGTGCAATCGATGGTTAAGGATAAAGATGTAATTTTCCACCTTGGAGCTCACATATAATTAGTTACATAAGCAGGGGTAAATTATGAATATCGGATAAGTGGAGGAACTGTTTGCAGATAAAATAGTAGGAGGGTTTACTTTTAATATTCACATTAACTAGAGGGTTCAATTACAAGTCCTTGGTGGACCAACTTATAATTATTATTTTATTTCTAATATTATAAAAGTTATAATGATTTAAAAAATAAAATAATTAGCCAGTAATTATGTGGGGCCTATAAAGATCTAATTAGAAGTGGATTAGGAAAGTTTGGGCTTCTCTTATAAATATAAGGGAGGGGCTATTTCTAAAAAACCACCCTTGTAGAAATCGCTAGTCCTATATTCTCGTTACTTTTATTTTGTGGAAAAAATCATAAGTTCGCAGTACAATTCCGTCAGAACTTAAAATCATTTTTTGAGGCACATAATAGCAGAATTGGAGGTTCACTATTTCAGGCAAAGTTGTAGTAAATTAAATTTCTTATAAAAAGTATATATCGTATGGGAGAATCAGATCAGCGAGTCTCACGTTACAAAGGTAACAGTTTCCAACTTTCTTGATTCCTACAACTGTTAAGCGTCTATTGGGATTAAAGATTTATTTTTAGAACTGTTAATCTTTCGTTGCGTTTCGAAAACTCTAATCCCCAACAGTGGTATCAGAGCCACGCTTAATTTATTGCTAGGGTCTTTATTCGTGTAGGATAATAGATCAATAGTTATGTAATCTTAATGGTTGATCTATGTGTTTAAATTGCATGGTTGAATCAATTTATTTGTTTATTCATTTTAGAGGCATATAAAGGGCAAGAAAATTGGTTCTTCATTTCCCTAAGTGTAATGACCCGACCCTAGGGTCCTTAACCCGAACCCAGTCCATTGGACCCCAAGCTTAGTCTGTTAAAAAAAGAGTTATGATTTCTTAAGATACATTTTTTTTAAAAGAGTCAATTAATACGTCGAAAGAGAGTTTAGCAAGATTACTTCCTCTAAACAATCTACTATCTCTCCCTAAAGTTTCACATAAACATTCTTGAATAAGGGTTTTTCTTGAAACTCTATGAAGTTTATCAACTGACCGCAACTTATGTTTTTCAATTCATCACCACAAACATACCAGAAGATGAACTATAATTCAAGTAGGTCACTTAACTATAAAAGAAATTGCCTCTTACATAGGGAAGAGGTCTCAACCAACTACCCTACAATAAACCATAATGTTCATGATGTAGTCCATCACCAAGTGTTTTGAAAATTATTCAAACCATTTAAATAAGAAATCCATAATCCCAACCCTACTTAAATGATAATAATAAGTAGTAGTATTTTTTCGAAGTAGAATAACCTACTCTATGACTCGTAAGGCAAGTGATGCTTTTGGGAATCTATGATCCGCCTGATGTTCCAACTCCTGAATCTGTGGAGAGTAGGAAGGAAAAATAATGAGTTTCACTCAGTAGGAGAAAATGATAATAATATGAGTATATATATATATATGTATATATACACACATTCTTACTTATACATAAGTATAAATATAGTATGTCTTTACATATTCCCAAATCCTATTAGATTCTCGTAAAGAGAATCTAACTGACTCACCTTGCCTAGCACACATGCAACACGGATAACATTTAACTTTTACCTGTTACTTACTGAGCCTAGATGACCAGAATACATTCTTGGATGTCCCGTGAGACAGCTCCATGTCAAATCAAGGTGCATTCATGATTGTCATCAAAGTCTATGACATACCCACCTTGTTCCACAATTCTGTTACGCTTTTTCACTTATGTGACAACATCATTATCAACATCAAAATACATGAAAAACATAAATTTATATAACAAACCTCATATACTTGCATTCCCTGTCCCCCACCACCATCACTTGTAAATATTTATGGAGTTTAGGGTCCAACGTAATCTGCCACACTTATTTTATCTTTGTGACAGCAACATATAGTAGTTCATATCATCACGAAGTGTGACTAAAACATTCCTAAAATACACATATGCACATCACAACATATCAAGATCATTAGCACAGGTTATCTTGCATGAATCATCATCTAAAAGATATTGGACAGCATACACACAAATTTTTAGATATATGCATTCAGCAACGGCTTATAACCAGAAAAGCGTGGTCTTTTTGACAGCTTATTCTCTTTTACGATTTTTAAGTCTTACGGCTGTTATGGGTGCCACCCACGATCGTGAGATCGTCTTCCATGGGGAACCCATCATGGGGTATCGCCATAAGGCCGCCTAAAAGGCACGAATCATTTAGATTCAAAATATTTTTCTTGTTCTTGTTACATGTTTTTCTTTTTCCCAAGTGATTATACACTCAATATGTATCTTTTTACACAAGACATGTAACACACATGCAAATCATAATTTATATAGCCATGCTTCGTCATCATCATCATCATCATCATTATGTTAACATGTAAAATATATGTAACATATTTAGGTTTACAAACCAATCAACTGCAAATATATGTAAAATATAGATCACAGATCCTAGTTCATATGAAACCAAACAAAAACATATATATATATATATATATATATATATAGTTCACGGTTTCAAGTTCATATAAAACCAAACAACACATGTGCATAAATCACGGTTTCAAGTTAACATTGAACATGTCCTTTTTTGTAAAAGTCGATTCTTATCTACATATGTATATATATATTATCATGCCATCGAAAAATAAGTCACCTCCACAACAAGATTAAATCGTGTATTTTAATATTACACATACTCACATAAGATTATAAGGATGAATATAATCTTAAATCGATTTCCATCCTACCTTAACCACGATCCCATTAAGTAGAGGTGGTGATCTCTTCTCCTTTCTTCTACTTGGTCTTCCTTCCTCCTCCTTAGCTTAGGTTTTAGTGGAAAATGTTGGTGTGTTTAGGGATAGTTAGAGAAGAGAGGGAAATAGTTTAGAGAGGGAGGGGAGAAATCGGCTAGTCTCTCTCTTCTTCTTTTTTTGTTTCAACAAATGGAGAGAATGAGAGATGTGAGAGTAAGTGAAAGGTCCATGTTTTATGTTTGTCGTATTTCGTGTCAAAAGTAAACTCAAGATGGTCAATGTAACTTGAGTTAGAGTCTAGTGAGTCTCGGTTCACTTCGGTTGAAAGAGAAGAAATCTACAAAGGCTCCGAAGAACTCAACTCACCACCGGAAGACATCCTAGGATGGTAAGTGACTTAGAACACTAAGTACCATAGGTGGTTAGATTGCTAAGAGTGTTTCCCACACTGTTTGATCTTGATAAAATGTGTTTTAAAAGATATATTTCTAATCTGGACAGTGTTGGTTTCGAAACCAAGAAGTTTGGTTTCGAAACCAACTGCATTGATGGTATTATTATCTATAGGGAAAAGTCTGTTTCGAAATCAACCTTAGTTTGATTTCGAAACCAAACTTTATCTGATGTCAGATGAAGTTTGGTTTCGAAACCAAAACTGTTGGTTTCGAAACCAAAACTCATCTGTCTTCAGATGAATTTTGGTTTCGAAACCAAACAGTTTGGTTTCGAAACCAAAACCACATCTATCTTCAGATGAAGTTTGGTTTCGAAACCAAACATGTTGATTTCGAAATCAAAAGGCAATAACCATCACAGAAGCTTGTTGGTTTCGAAACCAAATCAGTCAGTTTCGAAACCACATGTTGGTTTCGAAACCGACTGGCTTGATTTCGAAACCGACGCCCAGATTCGTTTTTCTGAGTACGATTTTCTGAGCTGTAAAGTAACTTTCTAACACATTATTGCTCATCTCCCTCTAAGCCTTGTTTTAGGGAGATAATTGAGCGTGGGAAACATCTCTAAGTGGAATGAGAGGCTCAATAGATTATTCTCTCATCCCCAATAATGGTGTCTACCATTAGACCTAGAACTAATAATTTAGTCTAGGATTGAGCTGGACATCTTCACTATAAATAGGGGTTGAATCTCCAGTATTCAATCAACCATTCACCCTATTCATCAACAAGTTCTTGAAGAGTTTCAACTCTAATCTTTTAGCTCTCAAGCTTGTTGAAATTGGTTCAAATCCTTCCCATTTTAAAACCAAAACTCTGTTTTTGTTACCGGTGGATTTCCGGTGGTTGAGCTTGAAGGTTCAAGCTTGTGGTGATATACTTGAGGAGTCAAGTATTGGTTCAAGGTGCGGGACTTGTGGAGTTCAAGTTGGAGACGCATCAACGTTTACTAAGAGGCAAATTCGTGGAGTTCGAATTTGTGGAAGAACTGTACACCGTAGCTGTTGGAGCGTAGAGGGAGTCGTAATTCGTGTCCATCGAGTGGTAAATCGGGTTGTAAGTTTTCAATAACTCTTAGTGAATTTTTGCTGGACTAGGTCCCGGGGTTTTTCCCAGTTTGGGTTTCCTCGTTAACAAAATCTCTTGTGCATATTTTTCATACTTGTTGTGAGATTGAAACATTCGATTCTTGTTCTTAATTCCGCATATTAAGAATCGAATAAGTCAATACTCCTGTTAGAGATTTTTGTTGTACTCTTATCACCTTAGTAATTTTTAATTAGGTGATTGTGTGATCCTTAACCATAATCACATTGACATTCGGTTAAATTCATTAACCGTAGGGTGAATTTAGACTTTCAGTAAGAGAGGGTGGGAGAGTAGAGATCGAACTCGTCTTTCTCTCTCTCTTTCTCTTAACTAATTTTTTCCAATCACTTCCCCTCCTTCCTATTCAAGGGTTTCACCCAACTATGGTATATTTTCCTCCATTTCAAAATATCATGCTAAGGTGTATAACATAACTATAAAATTTTGATCTTTCAAGCTACTTAGTACTTGACACATGTCCATCAAAAGTGAATCCTAAGGCTAGCATTTTTCACCATGTGTTTAATTCTACTTTGGTGAACAAATCTTTCCAACTTTGGACCGTGCTAGCATGACACCAACTTTTAGTGTCGACATCAGCACGTTTTGGCCCAACACAAGGGCTTAGGGCCCACATCAAGGGCTGATTTTTTGGGAGCATGTTCCCCTTACTATGTAGATCATCTCAACCAAAAATCAGCTCATTCTAAAACTTCTAACCTGATCAAACATTGGACTCTATTCATCACTGTTTATTTTCTTACCGATTTCTAGCCAATGTTTGATTGGGTTAGAAGTTTTAGAATAGGTTAATTTTTTGTTGAGATAATTTATATGGCGAGGAGAACATGCTCCCAAAAAATCAGCCCTTGATGTGGGCCCTAAGCCCTTGTGTTGGCCAAAATGTGCTGGTGTTGACACCAAAAGTTGGTGTCACGCTAGCACGGTCCTCCAACTTTAGGTGTCATATATGGATATTAGGTAAGGTTTTGGAAATATACTAGTTTGAATTATATTTGGTTAGTTTCTCTATTGTACAAATCAATTATGGCATGTAAATATGCTAATTTTTGGAACATCTAACAAATCTTGACTCCTAAAATGAATCCAACGGTTGGCATTTTTTTCTTAGAAAGGAAATATTTTTATTGTTAGTAATATTTTCAAAATGAGCTAACCAAAATTAGTCTTCATCAAATGAATTCAAATTTTTAATTCATTCCCTAACTTAGATATTATCCTAAACTTGGTAGTTATTCTTTGATATTTTGGTCACATGCTAACAATTTGAGAAGATATTCTCATTGATTGTTTTTCAAACTTTCCATATGCATAGATATCTTTTAGATCAATATGTACTAACCATATATACATATATATATATATATATATATATATATATATATATAAATGACATAAATATTATTATTGCATGCATGGAGTCAAGTAGATTACAATATATATTGGGAGAGAGAGATATGATCGATTCCCTCTCTTTCTCTTTCTCTCTAACGCCTCTCACCTTGTGGGTCCCACTGTGTCATTAAAATCTTGCATACAATATGACTAGTGTGATCTAAAAATATTTTCCAATGAATTAAGTCCTCACATTGATATATATATATATATACATGTATATATATATAAATATCAAATCAATATATTTTCACATGAAGTAATGATTTTCAACTCAACACAACTACTAATGATATCAACAAATTTCACATGGAATAATAACTACTAATGATATCAACAATTTTCACTTGGAATAATAACTACTAATGATATCAACAAATTTCACATAAAATAATAATTTCAGCTCGACATAACTACTAATATTAACCATCTAAACACATGCAAAGCGAATTTATGCATTAATGCAAAACGTGAATGTAGGCAAGGGACTCGATAATTTCACCCTAGTGGAATTAACATACGAGTTTTAGTCTAACCTCCTAGACTCAGCTCAACCTATGGGCTTGGGCCCATCTTGGTCCATTCCACAGTAGGAAGAAAATAAATTACCGGGTGTTACATCATCACTCCCTGAAAAGAATTTCGTCCCGAAATTCAAAATCATCAAAAGGTAAAGTTATATTAGTTACCTGAAAATAACTCGGGGTATTTTTCCGAATTGCCGACTCTAGCTCCTATGTTGCCTCTTCAGGGCTATGATGCTGCCATTGGATCTTTACCAGGTGGAGTGTCTTATTCTGGAGTTCCTGTGTTTTTGTGTCCAAAACACGTAGGGGCTTCTCCTCATATGTGGCATCCTCACTCAACTGAACCTCTTGCCAGTCTATAACATGCGAAGGATCCGCATGGTATTTTTAGAACATCAAAATATGGAACACATTGTACACTCCAGTTAATTGTTGAGGTAAGGCATGTCAATATGCTACTTCCCTGACTCGTCAGAGTATTTCAAACGGTCCAATATAGCGTGGTGACAATTTTACTCTTGCCAAATCTCTTGATTCTAGGTCGTGGGCTGACCCTAAGGAATACATGCTCCCCCACCTGAAATTCAAGTGGTCTCTTTCGGTTGTCTGCATACAACTTTTGCCTATTCTGAGCTGTCACAAGTCTTTCCTTAATCTGTCAGATAATTTTTATGGTTCGCTGCACGATATCTGGCCTCATCACACTCTTTTCGCTGAACTCGGCCCAGTATAAGGGTGTTCTGCAAGGCCTCACGTAAAGAGCTTCATACGCTGCCATGCCAATGCTGGATTGGTAACTATTATTGTACGCGAACTGAATAAACGGTAGCTAATCACACCAGCTCCCTTGGAAAATCTATCGCACATGCCCTAAGCATATCTTCCAGAATCTGTATGGTTCTTTCTGATTGTCCGTCTATCTGTGGGTGATACGTCGTGCTCAGATGGAGTTGTGTACCCATAGCTTCTTGAAAACTCTCCCAGAATTTTGATGTAAACAACGGATCTCGATCCGACATGATGGACAATGGTACGCTATGATGTACCACAATTTTCTTCACATACAAAACACTCAGTGCCGCTATTGTATCTATCTGTTTGGTGGGAAAAAAATGTGCAGACTTCGTGAGTCAATCCATAATTACCCAGATACTATCGTATTTCTGTTGGGTTTTGGGCAATCCCCTCACAAAGTCCATATTTATGAAATCCCACTTCCATTCAGAATTGTCCAACGGTTTTAGCGGTCCTGCTGGTCTCTGATGTTCGATCTTCACTTGTTGACATATGAGGCATTTTGACACATACAAAGCCACGTCCCTATTCATACCCTTCCACCAAAACTGTCTCTTCAGGTCTTGATACATTTTGGTACTCATTAGGTGTATGGAAAAGGTGGATTCATTTGCCATTGACAAGATTTCCCTTTTGATTTCATCTTGGTCTGTTATGCAGATTCTTCCCTTGTGCAAGGTATGCCCTGTCCGCCCCTCTCACTACTTGAAGATCGAAGTCCGCTATCATTTTCAGCATCTTGATAGTGGCCACAGTTCCATGACTCTTTCTGCTCAGAGCATCCGCCACCATGTTAGCCTTCCCTAGATGGTAGTTCAAAGTGAAATCATAGTCCTTCAAGAACTTTAACCATCTCCTCTGACACAGGTTTAGCTCCTTCTGTGTAAAAATGTACTTCAGGCATTTGTAGTCTGAGAAGACTTCGAACTTTTCTCTATACAAGTAGTGCCTCTACAACTTGAACACAAAGACTACTGCTGCCAACTCAAGGTCATGAGTTGCATAGTTCTTCTCGTGGTTCTTCAGTTGTCGCGATGCATATGCTACGACCTTTCCTTTCTGCATAAGGACGCCTCCCAGTCCTTCTCGTGATGCATCATAGTATACAGTATAATCGATTCCTACCTTTGAGGTCGTCAGGATTGGAGCGGTTGTTAACCTTGTCTTCAATTCCTCGAATGATTTTTCGCACTCAGGGTTCCACTAGAACTTGACTCCTTTCCTTGTCAGCTTCGTCAGTGGAGCTGCTATTCTGGAAAAGTTTTCCACAAACCTCTGGTAATAACCTGCCAAACCCAAGAAACTTTGGATTTCATGGACCTTCCTGGGTCTCTCCCATCCGACCACCGCTGTTATTTTATCGGAGTCCACCATGATACCCTCTTCCGATATGACGTGCCCCAGAAATAGAACATCGGTCATCCAAAAGCTACATTTACTCTTCTTTGCATAGAGTTGATGCTCTCTGAGAGTGTAGAACTATTTTCAGATGTTCGTCATGTTCCTCCACAGTCTTCGAGTACACCAGTATATCATCAACGAAGACTACCATAAAACGATCCAAGTAGGGTCGAAACACTCTGCTCATTAGATCCATGAACGCCACCGGTACATTAGTTAACCCGAAGGGCATTACTAAGAACTCAAAATGACCATAGCGGGTCTTGAATGTTGTCTTCTTAATATCTTTCTCCCTAACTCTGAGCTGGTGGTAGCCCGATCGCAGATCAATTTTCGAGAAGTGATTGGCTCCTTTCAGTTGATCGAAGAGATTTTCAATCCTCGGCATAGGATATCTATTTTTGATGGTTACCTTTTTAAGTTGACGGTAATCCACACCTAATCTCACCGATCCGTCTTTCTTCATTACGAACAACACTAGTGCTCCTCATGGTGATGCGCTGGGTCTAATGAACCCCAATTGTTGTAATTCTCAAAGTTGCTTGTCCAACTCCTTGAGTTCTTGAGGTGCCATTCGATAGGGCAGAATGGAAATCTCCTTCGTACCTGGCTGGACTTCTATCTCGAACTCGATTTCTCTATGAGGAGGTAATCCTAGAAGTTCTTTGGGGAATACATCTTCGTAGTCATCGATTACCAGAATACTAACCCTTGCGTGTGCTATAACATTTATCTCTTCCAGAAATGCTAATAGGTCTCTATGTCGATTAGTGAGGCGTTGCCTGATCATCCCAGTTCTGAGTGGATCGATGATCTTTTCTTTATCTCCCTGGATGGATAACCTGTGTCCCTCTGGAGTAGTGAAAGTGACTTTCCTATTAAGAGAATCCAGTATAACTCTGTAGGAGGACAACCAGTTCATTCCCAAGATTACATCATACTCCATCATTTTCATGACAATAAGGTCTACTACAAGTTCATGATTAGCTAAATAATAGGACAACTCCTGTAGACTTTATTCAAGACGATAATTTTCCCTAGAGGGGACGCTATATGCAACGAATACCCCAAAGGTATAACTTTTAACCCAAGGGTTACAGCAAAATGTACAGATATAAAAGAATGCGATGCACCGAAATTAAAAATTATTTTAGTCCAGGAGCTATAGACCAGGAATCTACCTTCAGTAGCGGCGACTTCAGCTTTCACCTCAGGAGGTGCCAGATGGTTGACATGATCTTGCACCCGCGGTGCCTCCTGTGGCTTCGGTTGGTATGGCGGTGCATTGTTCCTTGCTTGATGCTGTGGTCGCCCTTGACCATTATGTGGGCGATTATGCTGCTGGCCCTGAGGTCTGTGATAGGGCATTTATCCCTGATTCTGATGATTCTGTTTTCCATCCTGTCTGTGTGGTTGCTGTGGACAGTTCCGTACGATGTGCCCCTCCTCGCTACAATGATAACACTTACACTCGTTATTGCATGTTGGTTGTTGTCTATTCCCTTGCTGGTGCTATACCCATTGAGCTTGCCTGGGGTTTGGCTTATGCTTTTTCCCCTGGTCACTTCGTTCTTTTTCTCTCTGGCTGTTGACCCATTCTGCTTCCACGACTAATGCTGTGTCAATAACCCGAGCATAGGTGTTATGGCAAAATGGAACTACTTTCCCTCTAATTACCGCCTTCAATCTTCCCTGAAATTTATGAGCCTTAAGTAACTCTGTGGCGATCACATGTGGGGCATATCGAGATAGTTCAATGAATTTCTTCTCATACTGGGTGATTATCATATCTCCTTAAATCTGATTCATAAATTCTATGCTTTTTTGTGCATGCGCAGTTTTCGAAAAGTATCACTGCAGGAAAATTTCTTTAAAATCTCCCTATGTTAGATTTTCCACATCCCGAGTCTGTGTGATTGACCCCCACCAGCATTCAGCCTCTCCTTCAAATAGGTAAACTGCCAATCGCACACGATGTTCCTCCGCCATTCCCAGAGCCGTGAACTTCTTAGTGATGCTTAGCAGCCATTCTTCTGCCTTCGATGGGTCTTATCTCCCCGTGAATTCCTTCGGATGCAATCCTTAGAATTCCTTCAAATGGTTAACTCCATGATGAGACTGCGACTGAGGTGGCTGTTGTGGTTGTTGCTACTAAGTCACCTCTATGTTGTTGGTAATTCTTCCTAGAGCTTCCACAGCCCTATCCATATTGTTCTCCAGTCTTTGAGTGCGATCCCGCAATTCCTCTTGAGGTTGGTTCACATCGGTTCGATTCATGGCTGAATTTGCCTCTTGTGCTTCCATTACATTCCTTTGTCCTCTCGCTATTTCTTCTTCGCATATGTGTCTCTCTCCTTCAGAAGAAGAAGAGACTATTACCTTCTTGATAATAAAGTTTCTAGTAACTATACATATACAATCCATTTATATTATGTCTTTTAGTTGTTTACCCCGCCCCAAAATCAAAGTTTTTGAAAAGTAATTTGAAGCGTGAGAAACACAACAAGCATAAAAGACTTACATAACCCAAGCCCAGTAAGTCTGGAGCCTGGGCTCTGATACCAACTGTAATGACCCGACCCGACCCGACCCGACTCGAGGGTCCCTGACCCGAGCCCGGTCCACTGGACCCCAAGCTCAGTCCGTTAAAAAAATAGTTACGATTTCTTCAGATACTTAACTATAATTCAAGTAGGTCAATAACTATAAAAGAAATTGCCTCTTTCATAGGGAAGAGGTCTCAACCAACTACCCTACAGTAAATCATAATGTTCATGATGTAGTCCATCACCAAGTGTTTTGAAAATTATTCAAACCATTTGAATAAGAAATCCATAATGCCTACCCTGGTTAAATGATAATAATAAGTAGTAGTGTTTTTCAGAAGTAGAATAACCTACTCCATGACTCGTAAGACAAATGATGCTCCTGCGAATCTACGATCCGCCTGATATTCCAACTCCTGAATCTGTGGAGAGTAGGAAAGAAAAACAATGAGTTTCACTCAGTAGGAGAAAACGATAATAATATATATATATATATATATATATAAGTATATATACACACATTCTCACTTATACATAAGTATAAATATAGTATGTCTTTACATATTCCCAAATCCCATTAGATTCCCGTAAAGAGAATCTAACTGACTCACCTTGCCTACCACACATGCAACACGGATAACATTTAACTTTTACCCGTTACATACAGAGCCTAGATGGCCAGAATACATTCTTGGATGTCCCGTGAAACAGCTCCATGTCAAATCAAGGTGCATTCATGATTGTCACCAAAGTCTATGACATACCCACCTTGTTTCAAAATTCTGTTACGCTTTTTCACTTATGTGACAGCATCATTATCAACATCAAAATACGGGAAAAACATAAATTTATATAACAAACCTCATATACTTGCATTCCCTGTCCCCCACCACCATCACTTGTAAATGTTTATGGCGTTTTGGGTCCAACGTAATCTGCCACACTTATTTTATCTTTGTGACAGCAACATATTCATATCATCACGAAGTGTAACTAAAACATTCCCAAAATACACATATGCACATCACAACATAGCATGATTATTAGCACAGGTTATCTTGCATGAATCATCATCTAAAACATGTTGGACAGCATACACATCGCTTTTACATAAGCATACAGCAACACAAATCATTTGATATATGCATTCAGCAACGGTTTATAACCAGAAAAGTGTGGTCTTTTTGACAGCTTATTCTCTTTTACGATTTTTAAGTCTTACAGCTGTTACGGATGCCACCCACTATTGTGAGATCATCTTCCGCGGGGAACCCATCATGGGGTATCACCATAAGACCGCCTAAAAGGCACGAATCATTTAGATTCAAAATATTTCTCTTGTTCTTGTTACATGTTTTTCTTTTTCCCAAGTGATCATACACTCAATGTGTATCTTTTTACACAAGGCATGTAACACACATGCAAATCATAATTTATATAGCCATGCTTCATCATCATCATCATCATCATCATCATTATGTTAACATGTAAAATATATGTAACATATTTAGGTTTACGAACCAATCAACCGCATGTTAGATCCCGATCTTAATTTTAATGAAATCAAACAAGCATATGTATATATAGATCACAGTTCCTAGTTCATATGAAACCAATCATCATCATTATGTTAACATGTAAAATATATGTAACATATTTAGGTTTACGAACCAATCAACCGCATGTTAGATCCCGATCTTAATTTTAATGAAATCAAACAAGCATATGTATATATAGATCACAGTTCCTAGTTCATATATATATATATATATANTATATATATGTGTATATATATATATATGTATATATATATTATCATGCCATCGAAAAATAAGTCTCCTCCACAACAAGATTAAATCGTGTATTTTAATATTACACATACCCACATAAGAAAGGATGAATATAATCTTAAACCGATTTCCATCCTACCTTAACCCGATCCCATTGAGTAGAGGTGGTGATCTCTTCTTTTTTCTTCTCCTTGGTCTTCCTTCCTCCTCCTTAGCCTAGGTTTTAGTGGAGGATGTTGGTATGTTTAGGGATAGTTAGAGAAGAGAGGGAAATAGTTTAGAGACATCCAGAGTAGACGGTGGTTGGTTTCTAGAAAACTCTGACGAAGGAAGTAAAACATTGATAATAATAATAATGTGAATGAGAGGCAGTGAGTTAGCATAAAATACTATACTATATTATATACTATATATATATATATTTTGCTTTTGTTTATTTCTTTATAGATAGAGTCGTGTTTTCAAAAGATAAAATGTAACTAAACAAGTCGTTTCCAAAAATGTTTTTCGAAAATGTGTTTTAAGAGTTCAACCCTAAGTGGTTGGTTAGTTTTGAAAAAGTAGAGTGTGTGAGGTATTTCAAAGGAAAAGTGGATTTCAAAGAGCATTGATGGATGAGTTTTGGGTAACAAGCTTGGGTTTTTCGTAAAAATGGTGTTAGTCATCCTTAACTATTTTTGGTTGTACCTACTGAACTTTACTCACCCTATGTTTTTACCCCCCTTATAGGAACAAGAACAAGAACACGAAGTTTCACTAGAGAAATTGAGAAGAAACCGAAGAACTAGAAGTACATACTAAGAACTTGAGATGGATGAAGAAAATAGTACTAGATCACATGGGATATGGGATTTTTTATTTGTTTTCTTTGCTTTATTATGATGAAAATGATTTAACTATGATTAGTTAGTTAGTTTTAAGTTGAGTTATAACATGATGACAAAGATACTTGATTTAGTTTGAAAAAGTAAAATAGTATGATAAGCTTTGATTCATTATGACACATGATGTATGATTTAATGTTTTCTGTATGATGAATGTGTTAAATTGATGATATGCCTATCACAATGTTGTTTGTTAGAATCTGAAGTATAACTCTAGAAAGTTTCATCTCATTCCGAGATTAGGAAGATGACCTTTTGTATTCCCGAACTTTAACTATGGCTGCTGGAAAATTCAAAATTCCTGCAGTGGTCAAAGTTGAACACAGTTTTTGTATAAAACTGTAGAAAACTATCTTTGGGTCAAAACATAGAGTTTAGGTCTGTTTGTCTAGTTTCCAGAGAACCTGACCCATATCAATTTGAATTTTTGTTAAGGAGTAATGGCCTGATCTTTTCCACTAATGCAACAACTCTGACAGCTACTATTTCAAATAATTTTGTCCTTAACCATTAGATTTGAAGACTTTAAGTGTTTGAACACAAGTAGGGTGATTTGTAGAGAATAAAACCAGAGACATAATGGTTTTACATAGTGTTCAACTAGGAAGTAGGCGTTAGATGTACGTCCTTCACCCCCAGTTCACGCTCCAAGGTCTGGGTCGTGGATTCAACACGATAAGTGGGTCAGTCCATTAGGAGTCCGGGGTTGGGGTGTGACAGATCTGGGTGGGGATTACACTTCTGATCCCTTTGAGGATCTATTTGATTCTGATAGGACTATTCATCAGTCTTCTTGCACTCCTTAACAAAATAGTGTCGCTGAAAGAAAACATTGCCACATCGTTAAAATTTATTGCTCATTGCTGCTTTCAGCTATCATTCCTAGTATTTTTTTGGGGGAGGCAGTACTTACTGCTGTTCAATTAATTAATAGGATTCCCACTGACCTTACTTTCAGCATCTCTTCATTTGGGAAGTTTACTGGTAAGACCCCTATTACTTTTTCTTGAAAGTGTTTGGTTGCACTTGTTTTGTTCTTCGTCCACACTCTGATCGCACTAAGTTATCTGCCCGATCGGTTATTTGTGTGTTTTCTCGAGTATTGTGAGGGACAAATGGGCTATAGATGCTATGATCCTAGTGCACAAAATTGTATGTGTCTCTTCATGTTATTTTTCTTGAACATATTCCTTTTTACTCTATTCCTCCAAATTCTTGAACTATTGTCCCTAAGTCTGACATGGTACATATTAACCCTTTTACTGATAATGATGATGGATTACCTCTTGTTGTCTCTCCTTCTCTTGCTTGTCCTCCTATTATTCATATTTACACTCACAGGGATAAAGTTAGTTATTCTACAGATGTTTATCCTCCTCCCTCGGTGGCCTCACCTTCATCTTCTGACAATGTGGATCTTGCGTCTCCTTGCTATCCCCAACGTGACCGTAAGCCTCTTTCAACACCTTAGTTTGTATGATCTTTCTAACTTTTGTTATTCTCCTTCTTTCTATATTCACTCTCTAAGCCCACCAGCTCCATTAGGAGGTTGTTCTTGATTCTCTTTGGCAGCATGCTATGACTGAAGAGCTTTCTATGCTCCATAAGACTGGCACATGGGACTTGGTACCTCTCCCTCCTACTAAGTGTTCCATTAGTTTTTGTTGGGTGTACAAAATTAAGACTAAGTTAGACAATTCAGTGGGGCAATATAAGGCTCACCTTGCTGCTCGATGTTATACTCAGTAGTATGGCATTGATTACGAGGAGACCTTTGTTCCTATTGCAAAGATGACTTCCATCCGCACTCTGATTGTTGTTTCCTCTGTTCAGAAGTTGAACCTTTCACAACTAGATATTAAGAATGTTTTTTGAATGGAGATCTCTCAGAAGAAGTATGCATGTTCCATCTTACAGGTGTTTCTCACAATCCAAGAGAGGTATGTAGACTTTACTTATTTTTATTATTTTTTTTGGGAGGACCTCGACTCAGGAAAGCATTATATGGTCTCAAGCAAGCTTTTCAGGCTTGGTTTGCAAAATTCTCTACAATAATTAGTTCTCTAGGATTTTTCTCCAGTGATCATGATTTTGCTGTCTTTGTTCATTTAACCTCATCTGGTCGTATTCTTCTCCTTCTGTATGTTGATGACATAATTCTGACTGGTGACGATATTAATGGGATTGCTCTGTTGAAGCTTCAATTATAGGATCAGTTTGAGATAAAAGATTTGGGACCCTCCGTTACTTTCTTGGTGCTGAGGTAGCCAGTTCTCCCAAGGGCTGTCTTCTTTCCCAGTCTAAGTATATCCAAGGACAGTTGAGACTCCCTTTGAGCTCAAAGTTCATTATTCTCCATCTGATGGTGTTCCTCTCGCTGATATGACCTTGTATTACACCATTGTTGGGAGTTTGGTTTACCTTACTATTACTGGGCCTGATTTGCATATGCTTTTCTCATTGTTAGTCAATTTTTCTCGTCTCCTACGACTCTTCACTAGGCTGTAGTTCTTCGTATATTGCATTATCTACATGGCACATTATATCAGAGTTTGTTGCTCCCTTCCACATCTTTATTGGAGCTCCGTGCTTTTTCTGATGCTGATTAGGCCCGTGATTGTACGAATCGCAAATCTACCATTGGCTTCTGTATTTTTCTAAGTGACTCTCTCATCTCATGGAGAAGCAAGAAGCAATTGGTTGTTACCCGATCCTCTGTTGAGGCCAAGTACTGTGTTATGGCTACCACTACCGCTGAGATTATCTAGCTACGATGGTTACTTGGAGATATGGGTGTTTCACTCTCTTCTGCTACCCCGATGTACTGCAACAACAAGAGTGCCATTCACATTGCTCATAATTCCGTCTTTCATGAGCGTACGAAGCACATTGAGAGTGATTGACTTTGTGTACCATCATTTCAAGCATGACACCAACTCTTTACCATTTGTTTCTTCCACTATGCAGTCGGCAAAATTCTTTGCAAAGTGCCACACTATTACAAGTTTCCGCTTTCTACATGACAAACTCTCGATGCTACTTGTTGCTACATCGTGAGTTTGACAGGGGTGTTAAGGGTATCATTATAGCAGGGGTAGTCTTGTATTTTCTTTTCTTAAGATTGTATATATATACCAATTGTATTGCTATTCTTGAGCTAATGCAAAACAGGGGTTTCTCTCTCATTTCTCTCTTTCTAGAATTATAACATCCTCATACTGCATAAGTTAAAGTCCCACTGTACTGATCCTGCTCCATCCCTTCTCATCAATTCAGAGACAAAGGCATTTTGCTACCTGGTTACTCGGAATAAACTGGGAAACTTCTCCTGCAACTTCTCCTCTCCAAGCCACCTATCTGACCAGAATTTTACTCTCGTACCATCTCCAACTGAAAATTCAACTTGTTGGAATGTGTCGATATTGTTACAAATCCCTCTCCAAATGAAAATTGGACTCATTTCAAAATAGCCTTTAATTTATATTAAACACGAGTTACACGATCTCCATGTTGAGGAGATAACTTTTATTAAAATAAAAAATACAAAAGAAAAGAAAAGAAACAGCCTGTCTAGTGTGAGATATTTATAATTTTATAAGTTTAAATTAGTGTTTAATATCACTTGTTAAAAAAGAAAGAAAAAATTTGTTAAGTCAACCTAGTTTAATTAGTATAAATACGTTATAAACACGATGTATTGTAGACGGATCACACAATAGGTTTTAAATGCAGAGTCCATTTTGTCTATTCCACATGTTAATTTCTAAAAAACGATAGACTTGTAAGGCCATCCACAGTGGTGCATTTGGTAAGCCAAATTTGAAAAAAATGTTACACACTAAGCATTTGTAAATATCTTTTGCAAATTTT
>MVGT01003456.1:149630-177808 GCA_002174775.1 Macleaya cordata
GCGTCTGATATCAGACGACCCAAGGGGTAGACGTCTGATGTCAGACGACCTACCCGACCCCTTGCCTCATCTTCACACGCCCCCTCCTCACCTTCTTCTTCTCAAAACCCACAATCAGACTCAATTCTTACTGTAAACTTCCCACACTCAAACTCTTCTCAAACTGAAACACTTACCCAATTTGATCTCATTCTCATTTTTTAATTTCTACAATGACTACAAAAACAGTCCGAGGAAAGAATTTTGACACAACTGAAGATGTAGCATTATGCCGAAGTTGGATTGCGGTTAATGAAGATGGTGCAACCGGAAAAGATCAAAACCTACAAATGTTTTGGGGTCGTGTGAAAGGCGTCTTCGTCTCACTCAGTCCATAATCAGCGCAACATTCAGAAGCGTCTGTGCAAAGTTGATATTCTACAATTTCAAAAGATGTTTCACTTTTCTTAGCCAAAGTGCAGGAAGTTGACCGACAATACCACAGCGGTTGGAACGAACTTGACAAGGTTAATTTTTTTTAAAAAAAACTATATTATTTTTTAATTATTTTTAATTATTGTGATCATTAATCAACTACATCCTCAAACATATACTGCAGTTGAAATCCGCCAAAGAACTATTCAAGGGCCAAACTGGAAAACAGTTCAAATTCGAAGAATGCTACGAGGTGTTAAAAAAATGTCCAAGTTTGCTTTGTCTGTGACCTCCGTATTTGAATCAATTCGTGTTTCGCAGACAGAAGGCTTTAATGATATTGGGAGCCCATGTTCTCAATCAACACCCAATACTCCATCTACTCCAATTACGCCTACGTCGGCAAACCCTGATGTCACCCCAATTGACATCGATGCACCTTATGAAAGGCCAATGGGAAGAAAGGCATCAAAAGAAGTATTAGGAAAAGGAGGAAAAAGGAAAGGGAGGGGTAGTTCTGAGACTGCGTATGCTGAAGTGCTTGTTGAAAATAAAGAAATGAATGAGTGGCACAAGCAATGCTTTTAATTGAAGATGGCCGGAAGGGAAGCCGATCGAGCACTAAGAAGGTCACTGTTTGAATAACTTATTCAATCGAAAAAAAATGAAGAGGATCGAAAAAAAAAACGAGGAAGAGCGCACTCGACAAGTAGGGGAGGAACATATTATGGTAATAGACCTTGAAGGATTTAACCCTCAACTGCGTGAATACTATGAGTTACTTAGGGAAGAGATTATGCGCAAAAGGCATCTTGAAAATCAAAGGGTAGGATCTTCATCCGCTCCATAAAATACTTATGGTGTTTAATTATGTTCTGTTTTTTATTATTTCCTATTAATGTAATCCTTTTTAATTAATTTCCATTAATATAGTTGTTTCTTAATTCATGTTTATTTAATTATTTTGTGAGTTCTAGTGAAACACAAATATTAGATTGAGTAGCTAATATTATCCAAATACAACACAATCTTACAATATTCTAAAAAAACCTTGAACCAACAAATTGAAATACAAATAGCTGAAATCACAGTAATGTAAACTACGTGGATGGCCCAAATTCTTCAAAATTTTTCCAAATATGCTTCACAAGATCTTCGCGGAGTTCCAAATGTTTCTCCCTATCGCGCATCGTAGTGAATCTTTGTAAACGTTCACTTATGTACTCTTCGATGTTTACATTCGCCGTGCGTATAGGCTGACTATGAGAACCTTGGTCATAAGCTTCAGGTCTCTGTCGAATTCCAGTATCATGCTCATCTTCAACAATCATGTTGTGTAATATGATACATACTTTCATGATAATGGATAGCACGTTGGGTTTCCAGAGCCGTGCTGGGTTCTTGATAATTGCCCATCGAGCCTGGAGGACACCAAACGCCCTTTCGACATCCTTTCGAGCCCCTTCCTGCATTTCTGCAAATTTCTTTCGCTTTGGGCATATTGGATCAGTAAAAGTTTTAACTATGGTTGCTATCTCTGGATATATGCCGTCTCCTAAGTAGTAACCCATACTTCTATGTTTGCCTTCGATAACGAAATTACAGGGTGGAGCCCTTCCACTCAGCAGTTCATCAAAAAGATAAGATCTGTGTAGCACATTTAGGTCATTGTTGGATCTTGGCATTACAAAAATGCATGCCAAAACCAAAGGTCACGTGATGCTACCGCCTCAAGAACAATCATCGGTTTCTTGTGGTGACCCGAATACTGACCCACATATGCAATCAGATAATTCTTCCATCTCCAATGCATACAATCTACAGATCCAAGTATCCCGGGGAATCCCCTTTCTGAGTTTTCTTCATTTAGCTTTGCAACATCTTCTGCAGTTGGGGATCTGCAATATCGTGCTTGAAATAAGTCTACGATCGCCTTGCAAAGGTTAACAAAGCTGTTGTTTTACCTATCCTGATGTACTCGTCCATGGAATCCGCTGAAGCACCATATGCCAACATACGCAGTGCGGCTGTAATTTTCTAATGCAGGGTCAATCCACGAACACCAGCTGCAACAGTCTTTTGCACGAAGTAGCGATCCTTAGTGCACACTTCACCCAATATACGATCGAAGAGTTGACGACGCATTCTAAAATGTCACCTAAACATTTCCACTTTGTACGTACAGTTTGGAGCAAAGTAATCTTCCCAAAGAGTCTGTGCACCTTTCTCTCTGTTTCCATCCAAAGAAGCTCGCCATCTATTTGCTTTGGTATCTCTGATATATTGGATCAGCATGATTGCTCGTTGGTTAGACCTAGCAATATTCTCATCGTCGGACGATGATGAACCTTCCCTATCACCGATTAACAATGCCATCTCTGGGAGATTGGGGTCGTCTGAAACCCAGACACTAAATCTTCAATCTCCATTAAAAAAAAATTTTAGAAAGAAAATATGTTGCTGCTGAAATGAATTAAGCGTGAAGGCTCAATTTACAGATGACCAAGTGCTGGAAGAATTGATTTGATAAAGATATGATGTGACAATTCATGATGCTTTTTCAAATTTTTAGGTAACTTTTTGTTAGATAAAGATGTGATTTGACAAGTCATAAAGTTTTGGAGTGTGCGTTTGGGACAACAGTTGATTTTATTACAAATAAAAAAGATATTTCATATTTTACTTTATTTTAGGGATAATAGTTGATATGACTTATCAATATGCTTTTTTAAAAGCTACAATAACATCGGGAAGTACAAATCTCCACAGAACTCTATTGTAGGGATAATAATTGATATGACTTATCACTATGCATTTTCAAAAGTTGTAATAACATCGGGAAGTATAAATATCCGCATAACTCTTTTTGGGATAATATTTACAAACCCAAATAAACATACATTAATCTAAAATACATATACATGAACTATGAGGATTGATGGTTAGTCTTGTCCAAAGTAATTCGACAGACTGTTCCCACCCCGCCGAAGAGGACTGCCTACTCGTAAATTCATTATGAAACTGTTCATCATCTTGTAGCTCCGTGGGTGGTTCAGGCTGGTAACAATTGATGGGTGGCTCAGGGCGGTAACAATCGGTGGGTTACTCAGGCTGGCTACTTTCGGTGGGTGGCTCCGTACGGTGACCTGCAGATGATGTCCCCGCAAGTTTTAGTTGATTTCTTAAGTCTTGAATCTCATCATACATTCCTTTGGTATGATCAAGGGTAAATTGTCGAAAGCACCCAACGAAGTCGACACAATTCGCGTAGTCATTGTAAAGCTGGTTCTGCATAGTTGTCAACGTTTTGAAACTATAAATGATTATCACTAAATATTAAAATACTTATGGTGTGCAATAGAAAAAGACACTTCCATAAGAAACATCATCTATTTGATGTCTCCAAGGTTTCTCAGCAAGAATGGGAGCTGGATAGCGGGTTAATTCCTCATCTTTATTTGTAGCTTGTATCGAAAACTCGGCTGAAAGTCTCCCAACTTTAGTGACGAAGTGCCACCAATCCCTATAACGATTATATTTCACATGCTTTAGCATATAATTTCCGTGAGGTAAACCCACTTCTAACCATTTCTTTCTTTCTTCTTCTATGATGTTTGACAAATGCTCAGGAGGGTCGTCTGGAATGGCAAAACACCCTTGAAGTTGACAATGGTGTCGCTCAGCTAAGTACCAAACCCCCTACAAGAATATATATTTAGTACGGTTCTCAACCTGTATAAAAATGATGCTTCTAGAATGTTGAAGATGTGTAGCAGTACTTACCACATTTCGATAAGAGAAGATTTGTCTATAGAAAGACATTTCTCCGATGAGCTTCGTTGTATTATTTTCTTGGATAAGATTAATTGCATTTATATATGGCGTACTGATATATACTTTTTCGCCTACCAACTAATTATGTTCCTTACCACTATCAAAGAATGCAAATCTAGGCCTGGAAAATAACAATTCTTCTCTTGCAAAGTCCAACGGGCCGCTCTCGGTCGAAATATGGTAGGAGGCACGGCTGGGTCTAGTCTAGGGTGGGAAAAGTACTCGTAAAACCAGTACTGTATCGACCACATGATAAATAATACAAATAGCAAATGTGAATTAGACATCTTATTAGCTGATATGCACGCAGATAACCATAATTTATACAACTAAAATTTTGAGATCTAAAGATTAGTAATTACCTCCAAGAAGGGTCATGTACCATTAAAAGATAACTGCGACTTTTTATTTTTCTTTGACCGCATGATGCAGAATCTAAATTCATAATCAGATACGCGTATGCCGCACTACCCCAATCATAATCTTTCACCTTGGTAAGGTCGGTGAATGCAGCTAACCATCCAACAGGTATGTATGATCGTGCATTATTAAAAAATACAGTACCCAAGAAGAACATAAAATAGGCAATGACAATCCTATGAACCTTGGTTTGATCATTAGGTAGTAAATTGGCCGCCTCAATAAAATATTTTGGTTCAAAGTATGTCTTCAAAAATGACAATGTGATGCCACAGGATTTCCAAGCACGACTACTTGTGCCTAATTTAGGAAAGAAATTACTAGTTACGTAAGAAAGCATGTAAAGATCTTCATCGTAAGGGATTGGCTTACCCAATCCAATATCTAATCATGTAATCATGGCCCAGTCTATAGGTGTAATCCCCATCTCACCGAAATGGAAGTGAAAAGTGTGCATGATGTCCCACCAACGCTCAACCAATGCTTCAACAACCTTTCCCGAGCCACCAATATTAGGGATGGTAAAGAAATTTTTCCAACTTGATGTGTCGATGTATTCTGCAACAATAGGGATATGCTTACGAAGAGATGGTAATATTTAATTGGCCCAACAAAACTACCGCGAAAATCTAATTTCGCCTCTCCTGAGGTGTTTTGGAGCAAGCATTTCGAAATATGATCATTATCATTTTCGATTCCTTTGTATTTTCTCACATTTAGTTCCTCATCACTATGCAGTACCGTATCTTCCATGGTGCCAAAAATTGGAAGTTCATTAGAGATTGGGGCCTTTCTCTTCCCAACTTGTTTTTTTCCCACAAATCTTTTCATTTCTACAAACACAAATCACATAGTATAATAAATAAACACCCC
The DNA here is from genome assembly GCA_002174775.1 of Macleaya cordata. NCBI lineage: Eukaryota > Viridiplantae > Streptophyta > Magnoliopsida > Ranunculales > Papaveraceae > Macleaya > Macleaya cordata. Next base: position 155,172 of record MVGT01003456.1, read on the forward strand.
AACAATACACACTAAATTTGTAAAATTTTAAATACAAAAACTTAAAACATTTCAACAAACAGATTATAGGCCTAAAACATAATTACCACAACTCTCATTTGTTGTATATAAACATAAATGATACATATTTAACATATGTAAATTTCATATCAAATTGGTCATTCATTTATATAATTATGAATATGATGTATAGTTGATAATCCTAAAACCAAATAAATTTCTAGGTTTTGATGTTCTTAAAATAAAAACATTCTAAAAAATTTCTAGCTTTTTGATCATTCAACTATAAATCAACATATATAAAGTGATGATTTTGAACATACTTTGACAAATTTATGAGCAATCCACCCAAGTCACACAATTTGACCACCTAAATCACTCCACCAACCTCTTTGAGCAAACACTAAACCCTAAAAGCTAAATGTTTAATCTAGAATTTTTTTTGAATTAAGTTCAAAATGAGAAGAAATTGGATGTGAAATGGGGTAGATCTAGTAGTAACTATGAAATAAAATGAAGAAAATTGGTTAAAAATGTTATGATTTTAGTGGAAGATGAAGAAGAAGAACAAGCATAAACAATAAAATCAGCTACTGACTAGTTTTAAGGGGTTGGGACAGATTCTGTATTTTTTATAAAAAAAAAAAAAAAAATCTTTTCAATTAATGCCAAACGGCCCCAGGGACACCGCCTGGCGTTAATTGAGAAGAATTTTTTTTTTGAAATACCTAATATGCCCCATTTTTAGTTCTTTATCAATTTTTTTTAGATGAAGTGAAAGATGATCGATGTGCAACTCAGAAATCTAGTCCAAATTTGGCTTTTAACAAGGCACCGCTGTGAATGGCCTAAGTCATGGCTTTCAACTAAGATGAAAAAGTCAGTTCAGCGTTGAACCCAGGGGCCACAAAACCTGGGCTTGAAATCCGACTGCACCTTAATATGCTAGCAATCAACCACTGACCTGTCTTGTCAATCAAAAGAAGAAAACAAAAACAAAAACAAAAATCGGAAAAGACGTATTAAATAATAAAAATGGATATTTACATTATATGGCACAACAAATTTCTACGATGAGATTAGGACAGAAAAAAGAGTACTCGATATGTTAACATTGTATATATGAGTTTGCTAATGTTCGTCAACTATGTTTCTTTCTTCCAGCAAGAATTGGTTGAATTTGCAACCGCCTACTGAACGCTTCATTGAAAAGAAAACGAGTCTGAAAAGCCGATATGATGGGAAGCCACGCCAATGCTGCCATTGGAGCAAAAAGCACAACACCCATTCCGTAGTCGTAAGCTTGAGCGAGCACCCGCACAAAATCCCACAATTCATATTCCTCTATCTTGGACCGCACAGCTTGCGCAATCTGATATACGTACAATAACCAAACAATAATTAGAGGTTTAGTATATCATAAAAAAACATTATGTGCTTCTACTTTTCTTTTAACACCAATGCTATATGGACTGCATAATCTAGCTTACATGACATGACAGCTAATGCTTACATGCCACATCAGGTGATGTGGCCAGTTATATGACCACATTATCTAGATGACGATATCATGTGATCAGCTAGATAATGTAGTCCACATAGCATTACTCTTTCCTTTTATCTGAACTTACCAAAGTCAAGCCCCATCCAGTGGGCAAAAATGCCAAACTGCACACAATTAAGTCCATTGGAGATAGATCGCAGATGACAGAAAGGGTAATTATTACAGATAGCACGCCGAGGAACAAAAATGCTTTAAGAAGCCTGAACAAAAAGTGATTGCTGGTACTAAGCCGGCGACGTCCCTCATTCATTGCCTGTATTGCATTTGGTAAGTGTCATATTACTACCTACATCGGAGTAAGGTGGCGACTGCTAAATAAAGGTCTGAATTGACTTAAGTGATGAAGACTTAAAAGACCGTTGAATATGATGGCAAATTAGTTAACTGAAAAGAAAGTAAAAACCTTCATATCTTAGTGCATTCAGATTTCAGATAAAAGTGAAAAAGTTAACTTAATACAAATCATTTATTTTAAGTAAAAAATCACAACTTCAACAATCCGATAAAGAACTAATCACTGAAAATCCAAAGATTGAATGATAAGTGATGATATTAAGTTTTTCCAAACACTAACTAACTTAACAATTAGCAAAGCAAGTAGTAACTGGTTATTCCTACAAGCAATGATCTGTAGTAGTTGTGAGTAGTGTTGGAGATGTGCAATACACGTAGCCGGATTTTGACCATATATGGTAGTAATTGTACTCCCCTATTACCACAAGCAGCTTGACAGGCAAAATCATATCTACGATCTATGCAATATTGATCTTAACTTTTATATATCTCCGAATGTCCAAATAGTGCAATATATCAGATTGTAACAATTATCTAATCAGTTTCATATTTGAGCTAGGAGATCTCCAAATTGAGATCTATTTAATGGTGGAGTTGTTTCCATAGTAGTTAAATATTCTCCAAACCGTTCTTATTTCACTATCAATGCCAATTAGTAGTTAAATATCATCGGTTACAATCCTCAGAAACTCGTGATATATANGTTTGTAATGCTCAAGAAATATAAAAGGCAAGAATCTATTTTTGGAGTGTTTCTGGTTTAAAGGTTCTTGCATCAATATCTATTTTTCAGTCTTTTTTCTTTTTGGTTACTTCCAGATAGATAATACCTGAGAAAACAAAACAAACTAGTACTGTCTATGAATTTCCCTTGGAAAAATGATTTCTCACAGTGAGTTATAGCAATATTAATTTATTTTAGATTATGTGTACCAAGTGCTACCGTTTAACATCAATGGAGTATGTCATAGACAGCTTTTACAACTAACAGAGAAAGGGTGGAATTTTACCTTAGCTAGTATGAAGATGACAGCAATCACAAGCCAGGAGAGAACATAGACCAGAAAATTTTTGTTCTGTTGTGCTATGTCAAGGTGATAAACCATTCCATACTGGTAAATAAAAAACCGCACGGAAAGAAGTATTTGAAGTATTCTAGCACCAATTCCAGAGTGTCGAAGATGGGCTTGCTCATCATTCCACCAAGATTCCCAGCTCTTATCCTGGTGCACGCCTATACCTCCCTGATTTTTCATCCACTTGTTCCAATCTGTCCAATCATCCACAATCTTCCCCCAGTTAAATCCAGAAGGATTAAACAAAAATGGTGCAAAAAGCCAGGTTGCTAGCATGAACCAGATCGAATATGTGATTAACACGTAAGTCATGCTGCTCTGATAAGGCCTCCGGAACAGATTGTAAACAATTAACAGAAGCAGTAGTTCAAATCCTTTCACAAAGTGGCTGCGTGAATATAATCGATAATTCTCTGTGAAGCTTGCATGAAACACCACAACTTTACGACCAGTTGGCATGTACTTGGCACCCCCATGAAGAATTGTTCGACCGTAGTAGTGGGATTTTATTCCAAGAGAGAAAGTGAAGAAAACGGCAGCCAGCTGCAATTGCATGAGGATAAAATCTTTTAAAGCTGTAAGAAATCCTCTCTCAAGTCCAATCTCCATTACCATCGGTAAGCCGGTTAAGAGTCCAAGCTGGATGAATGATTGAGAGGCAAGCGCTGTTTCCAAGGATTCTATATTCTGCATTCTGGCCTCAAGAAGGAGTGCTTTTTCCAATCCACTCAGGACCAAATAAAGCTGCCCGTAGAGGAAAACATAAACTCCAATCACCGATAGCTGCAGGGTTTTGGCAAACCGAGTTAAGCAAGTTAAGGTGCATGAAATAACTGTAAAAACGGAGTGCAAAGGGAGGGAGGTAAAAGAGAAGAGTAAAGGAAAAGAGGGAAGGTGCAGATGGCTAAACTTGCTATAATCTGTCTATAAACTGAAACTAAATAATGGCAACCCCGCACTGCTGAAGATGGCAAGTATTGAAACAAAGTAAAAGAAAATCTATGCATAGACATGCCAACTTAAGAACAGGTAAGTATCACCCAGAATAAAAAACAGAGAATCAAGAACAGCAGCATACTAAAATGCTACTACTGAAAGATGATATAGATATCTGCAAATTCCTGAGAACTCAAGCCCCCACAGCCTCTCTAATTATATGCATTGACAGGGTCATCATCATTAACGCCTAATAAGAACTATTTGGATATGACAACATCCCAGTCGTAATTATTTTAACCGGAAGACATTTAATTTTCTTCTAAAGATCCCAAAAATATAAAAGCATCAGCTGCCCTATTTTCACTGGACTTTTGCAGAAAGTGACATAAGAGAAAAAGCAGAAATTTGAAATAGATCAAAGCATGCTGGTTAGTAGCAGACATGTTTTCTCTGCAGAGTTTACTGGACAAAAATTTCCAGTTTCTGGAGTTCTTTGTCACCCCCTCAACCGGCTTTTAGATATTTCTTTGAGAGATCCAATAATATAAAAGCATGAGCCTACTTTCATTAGAACTACACAGCAAGTGATATATGAGGAGAAACAGAGATCTGAAATATATCAAAGGCTGTTGGTTACAAGGAGAACTCTTTTCTGTGCAAGCTTCTACTGGACAAAAAGTTTAAGTTTTCTGGAGTTCTTTGTTACCCACAAGAAAGCTTTTAGATTTTTCTGTGTACAAAAGTTATAATTTCTTACTCAAAAATTCAGAACAACCTAAAAGTTAATTTCTAATGGAGGAATTCTATTTCGAGTGCAATATTTCGATTTCTTCTAGCTACACTTTTAAGAGGGAGCTTTTCAAGAGTTAATAAAATACCAAGCAATTGAAGTAAAACCCAACAGTAGTAAAGTAACAGGATAGCATCCGGAAAAAGTTGAACCGATGTCCAAGGCGGTAAATGTCACGGCTTAGCGTTTGTTCACTGTTTCCATAGGCTATTTTGGCTTCAAACTTCGAGATCTGATTTAGACCTACATCCCGACCTTTGCCAACTTGCATGTACTCATGGTACGTCACATATCCCCGTCGTAATATGGAGTTAAATCCTGCATAAGATATGATCTATCATTTTGCTTTATATTAATACCATATCGACAAACTTAAAATTTAGAAAACTAATGTATTAATTTTGTACCAGCAAAAACATCCTCGCTCAGATTAATGGTTCTTGATGCTTTGCTTATGCCACCTCTTGTTAAGTGAAACACTCTATCAAATAAATCTGTATGGCCATAGTGGAACCGGACCCTGGACACTCAAAATAATAATGTCAGCAATAAAAAAGAGCAAGCTCTAGCAACATATGAAGTAATGGAATGTCACACGATCTTCTCAACTTTACAAGTGTGATCAATGAACAAGACAAGAAGGCTGGTACAGCAATAGAAAGTGCTAATTGGATCCCTTGTCCAGTTCTGAAAACATGAACTTGCAGACAAAATGTATCCCTTACCTCAGAGGATTTGCTAGAAGCCTTTGACCAATGGTGACAAAACTGGTCTCTTGATAAGTCATGAACCAAGACAAGGATGAAACACTGCAATTATGAACACATTAAGGAACCAGCCTACAAGTTTTAACATAAACATGAACTTCTAATATGTGGCTATTATGAGCATCTGTTTTCTGCTTCTATGTGCTTACCAGATTATGACTATCTTATGAATAACTTCAATTATTTTTTGATGCCAGACCCAAGATAGTTAACACGTAGCAGACATACATTTCCATATACCATATAGATGTTATACCTAGATGATTCATGAGTGTTTTCATCTGGTATTATCATTTTCTTCACGTTTTAGTAAAAGTTCCCCAATATTTCCATAAAAGTTCCCACAAAAGTTGTTTATTTAATGAGAAGGGATCCGTGGACATGCTTATATGTACATGCTCATGTGGGGCCCACATGAAGTTGATCTAAGGGATATTTTTTGTGAGGATGTTCTCTTCACCATGTAGATCATCTTCACCAAAAATTAGTCCATTCTAAAACTTTTAGCCCCATCAAATGCTGACATCATATCTAATAGCTAGTGCAAGCATGAAACATAAGGCATTTATTGCTCAAAGAATCAAACCTTCCTGTGAATATGTGTTCCCTCAAACCAAGTATAGTGGGAGAATGCCGCCCTTGGTGCCGAAGAAATTCTTGTAGAACATTTCTCATTTTCAATGCTTCTTCCATATAGTTGTCCTGTAGAATTAGAACTATGTAAACTATATGCCAAAAAGTTTGATTTTTCAGGAACAAAGATGCGAAGCATACTTGGTTCATATCAATTGTTTGTAGAGCATCACCACGTGTGAAAATTATTGCGTGATTTTGGTTTTCAGGCTTTCCTTCTCCAATATTAGGTGTACCAGGAAGCTTTATGCGATATATCTCCTACAAAACCAACAAGTTATATATTCCGAACATGCAATAAAGCTTTATGAGAGTTGAAGGATACAATGATGCAGAGCAGGTTCTCAGGATGATAGATGCTCAACATCCGGATATTTCACATAGTTGGTGATAATCTTGTGACATGGAGGACTTAAAAACAGCATGTTGTCTCTCATTTGCGAGCAGAAGCTGAACTTTGCTCTATCACTCATCATATCTGTTCATTGACATGGATTAAAGGTTCTTCTAACAGAAATTAGTTTTCAGTTTAAAGGACCGATGTCACTGTACTATGACAACAAGGCTGTGAATACTGTTGCTCATAATCCAGTTCAGCATGACAGAATGAAGCATATTGAGGTTGACAGGCAATTTATGTGCGAGCTATTTCTGGTTATTTATACACCCTTCCTCAAGACAATAAAACAGACCAATGTGTTTCTCAAGGGAGTATCTAGATGGAGTTCCTTATGTGCTGCAGCAAGAGTTGGGTATAATTGATTCTATGCCCCAACTTGAGGGGGACTGTTGTGGGTGACATGCAAGCCCATTAACCGTAGTCCATAGACTAATGTTTATATGATGTAGGGGTAGTTGTCCTACTTTTCCATGTCATCTCTCTCTCTCTTAGACAAGGTTTGCCAAATACACCTTTTCTCTCCATTCTCTCTTCACCCTAAACCTAATATTGTTAACTGTAAGAACATACCTCAATAAGGAGATATAAGGGCAGGGCCAGTGGAGAACCCTAAACCCACCGAATTTCTCGGTGGGTTTAGGGTATAAGGGTAGGGCAGGGCCAATGGGATTGTAGGAAATCTCGCGGAAGATTTCTGCGATCCCATTTTTTTAGGGATTTTTTTAAAAAGTCTCGTGTAACATTTCCGCAATGCCCTTTTTATCCTTTTTTTTAGGATATTTTTGTACTCATCGCGGAAGATTTCCGCTATCCCTATTTTTTTGGATTTTTTTAAAAATTTTCTCACGGATAACTTCCGCGATTTCTCTCGTCGCGGAAATCTTTCGCGTAGGGGAACTCTTGCGCGAGTACCCCTAAACCCTTAGCGCAACCCCAAACTACGGGCTAAGCTTCGGGTTCTGATGCACAAGGGCTTCCACTGGCCTTGGATTTTTGTTGGGTTTGTGGTACAAGGGCTTCCACTAGCCCTGCTCTAAGGGGCCGATGTAGTGCATCATTCTGGTGACTGAACCATAGAAAAATCTCTAAGACATAAAGAGAGAGAAAGAGAAGCATCTCTTCTCTTACACTGACATACAATGATGAGAGAGATAGATATAGCGACAGAGAGAGGGATATATATATATATATATATATATGAGAGAGAGAGAGAGAGAGGAGGGTGGGGGTGGTGGTGGTAGGAAGAGATCAAGAGTGCAAGACTTTTGACCCGGTTTGATCATAACCAAGAAAGATAGGTAAGTCTCTCCCTCTGTCTCTCTCCTTCTATCCATCTATCTCTCTTTTTCTCTGTATCTCCCTTCCTTAGTTACCTTTTCTATTTTTCCTTCTTGTGCAACCTCTCTATTACGTCTTTTTGACAAAATAATCTAAGCCGAACATGAATTTGCAGCCATAAAATGGTCCCAAGTGGAATGCTATAGTTGGAAGGAAAAATCGTGTAATTCAAGAAATGGGAAGAGTTATGCTTAATGACAAAAAATTGCCATAATTTTGATGAGGCAGTCAACAGAACTACATCACAAACAAAGTCTACCTTGAGCCTATATGGAATTCAACAAAATAATCTAAGCCATGATTGAATGCGACATTGTGGCTATTGATGGCCTTGAGTCATGATTAAGTTCGAGAATAATAAAGAAGACAACCAATTCCATCTGGTCTCTGTTGTCCTGGGTTTTCACTAATGCTTAAAACACATGGTCATCTTTATCTAATTAACCTTGTGTATATTGGCTTTGGAAACATAATGTTTGGTTACAGCATAGTAATAGCCTCAATTACACCCAAATTTGTGGTGTTTTGTATCCTTGGGGTGTTTAACCCTCCTTTTCTTTTTTCAATACGATCTACATTTTGCTGATCAAAAAACAATAAGAACAAAAATGTCCTTGAATATGTCCCAATCAACATATGATGAGTCATATGACTAATATAAAAAAGTAGATGAAATGTTCTGACTAGTTTTTATAACATCGATATCCTTGTCCATCATTAAATAATGAATATCAATATGCTTCAAAGCTTCTGATTGGTGTAACAAACCAAAACGGCACATTACCTGATCCAAATTGTTAATTGCTTTAACCAAAATAGAGGAATAAACTTTTTTAGGCTTATCAATTCCAATCTCTTCTTTTTCCTCAACATAAGCAACACGTAGGGATCGATACCTTGAAAGTAGAAAAAGAAAAATACAAATGACAACTACGTGACTTATAGGACTTCCAACGGAAAATTAGCTAAATCTTCTGTAGCTTATGAAAAGTTACCTTATCATCAAGTCAATTATGTCTTGTGCACGAGAATCTCCAGAAGATTTTTGTGCTCCAAATGCTTGACAGGAGACGATGTATGTGAACTTCATGTCAGCTAGTGCGTCAAGTTGCGCCGACAACGAGTGTGGATTATTTTTCCTATCATCACCCCTTTCAGTTGCCTTGTAATCTTCAAGAATATCTATAAAAGAGTAGCAACTAGCAATAAAGAAAACTAAGATGATTCCAACTTAAAAGAAAAAAAGCATTTGACTAACCTTAGGTCAAGTAGGCTATCTTCCAAGTAGATAGGTTCGAAGTTAGTCTTCCATTACAGAATTACTATGGGTATGGATAATAAGATAGATGGTAGAGCAAGTAGATCGTGAAAAAGAATATTTTTTATTTATTCAAGCACTTGGGTAGAGCTCACCTTCATCTTCAGCCATATCAAGAAAAGCTTGCAATTTTAAGGCCTTTCGATAGTACATCATTCCTCTAACTGTCGTAATCATATAAACTTCAGATCTCCAGGCCGGGACGGAATAACCAATTTAATATCAAAGGTATATGAGTTTAGGATTAATGGTAGCAATTATCATTACAGATAAGAATGTGAATTTATAACAGTAAGTGTATCTATTATCTTTACCTGTTCTGCTTAGTGTTTGTGCACGGAAGGAAGCCCAGTTTCGTAGCTCTTCACCCTTTCCTTTGATTTGTAAGTCTTCCCAACTTCCACATTCCATGCGCTCCAAGAAATTTTTCCACTCATCTTCAGTGCCCAAAGGAATAATTAGGTTCTAATTCGCGTTATCCAAATGGATTGATATAATTACATTATTTCTTTAATCCAATAAACGGTCTTATTCATAGTAACCTGGATATATCTTTTGCATGTAAAATATTATGGAAACTCCTTCTTGGCTTGAGTGCAGCTTCTCCATTGAAAAATTAACTTCTTCCTTGTAATGTGGAGTCATAACGCTAAATCCAAAGAGAATCTTTAAGATGAGAAAAGAGCACTTGGCCCAATAACCATATTCTGATAAAGGAGAAAATGTTGAAATATTGGAAAGCGATAGCCAAGGAACCAAACCTGAAAGACAGCATATTGCGGACTTTAGGAGCACAAGGCATATCCATAAAGAGGGAAGTAGCAAAAAAGGAAATACGCCTCCGAGCTTCTAAGTTCATAGGAATTTCCAGAGCTGTCTCTTTGACAGTAAGCAACAGTAGCAAACGTTTGATCTGCCATAAAAAAATTTGCACCACTGAGTTTTATACATTAAAAACTAAAGATACATTTAAGAAGCCCAATCTAACCTGTTCTTTGAAAGGACCTGAATCTGGTAACGGGAAAAGGATAGCAGGATTATCATTTGATGTGAATAGCTGTGGTTGAACCTGCTCAAAGAAAGCAGCTTCATCCTCTTCGATCGGCTGAGAGGAGTAGAGCATATCCAATAATCTGTATCCAATAAAGAATGAATTATGGTAAGCTTCAGCATGTGATTTATAGTAGAGAAACGGATAGTGTTTTAGAGAAAGGAAACCTGGATCCATGTATCATCATATCTTTCGTTACTATCTCAAAGATATCTTGGAGTATCATCACTACTTTATCATGATCAGATTCTGTGTTCTCAAACTTGAAAAATGCATCATGTCAAAATTTCATTGATACTAAAAGTTGAAAAGAAAAAGACAAAGAAGAAGAAGAAGAAGATTGGAAAATAACGGTACTGATGAGTTACAATAAGGTGACTACCAGAAGGTCCACTAGCTCAATGCATTTAATGTGTAAACCTGGAAGTTCACTCATCCGAAAATCCACAAGGACACTGGATCTGCTAATGCTTGTTTCAACTTCATCAATTATGTAAGAAATAATTCTGAAAAGAAAACAAAATAACACCGAAATAAGGTAAAGGAAATAAGAGAGAAGTGAGTAGTTAATAGATGAATGGAGTTGAATGAAGTTGATATCGTACGTCTTCTCTAGCTCACCCACAACCAAAAGGTTGAGGATATACTTCAGCGACTCATAGCACTCCTTGACGGCACAATACATGTAGTTATCTTTTTCAATCTTTCTGAACAGATTCTCATCCTCTCCAACATAGTCTCTAGCCATGCTCAATGCTGTTGAAAACTGACAGAAATAGGAAGAAACATTTAGGGAAAAATTATCATCAAAAGATAGAATTGAAAATTTTAGAGAATGAAAATCATACCTTAGTTGATAGGAGGAAAACAGGCCAATGGACTGGGACAGAATCTAACTCTAATGACATAGGTATAGTCATCAAATCCATCTCTCTGTTGACAAGGAGGCATACTTGTTGAGTTCTTGTCCGATAAGTGACCTTTTGGTGGTTATCTTTAGCAACAAATAAATTATACCTGTTGCTTATGAGGTCCTCAGAACGGAAACTATTGATAATTTGGTTCCATACGTGAGCAAATTTCGTACTACCAGTTCTCTTGTTTTCTGATTCCTGATATAGCACGGAAGCTGAAAGTTAATTGAAAGCAAGAGGATCCTGGATTAATTAGACAGTGGAAACCACTTAACTATTGAAAAAAGTTAACTCCAATACCTTTTGAATTTTCCACTTAAGGAAACTCTTTTTGTTCCTCTTTTGATCATTTTTGAGTGATGGTGGAACAAGGCGAACATCGAAAGCATAAGGCAAGGAGTGGAATCTACTTCTCAGCATCCCCATCGTACGAATCTACATTGAGGCATTGAAATGTAAGACTAATCTACTATTAAATTACCATCAATAGAAAAGATTCAACGTACCTCACCGAGATGACGAAAAATACCATAAACTCCACCAAAGATCGTACAGAACACAGAATACCAAATCTGTGTGTCCATAAAATATACCTGTACAGAACACATAATAATATTACATTTTCCTCAAATACAAACTACTTACCATTAAAAATGAAAAATGATTTTCAAAACAAAATCAGTTTAGTATCTTATCAAAGAAATTTTTATTCTATTTCATTCATTCTTTAATGAAATTCTGGTTTCTAACTAAAGTGGAAAATACAAAGAAATTTTTATTCTATTTCGTTCATTCTTTAATGAAATTCTGGTTTCTAACTAAAGTGGAAAATACAAAAGATTGAAACAATCCAACAATCCAAGAGAACTCACAAGTACAATAGGAGCCCAAACAGCAATAATAGCCCCAGCGTTGCTCTTCACTGAAGCAAGACAATGCTAGAAGTTAACTACAACTGAAATATTCATGATCTCAAATATGCAAAAGGAAGGTTACAATTACCAAACAGACTCTATAATTTATACATGAAGTAGGATGAGCTGAAGATTACCTTTTGGAAAAAGCTCATGCCAGTCGTACTTGTTCACACCAATTCTCATGATTTGCTTTGTTGGTTCTACAAGTGGTTTTATCTGAAATCATACGTAACTAAGAATAAATTTGTCACCTTTTGGTTACAAGTATAAATTGACATCATGCTTAAAATGTCAAGTTGCAAGATACTAATGTTACTAATCCTTCTATTGTTTCAGCATCAGCCAGCCTTTGACATGAAGTCATGGAAGAATATCAATAGTCCTGCTTAATGTCTGAGTTGTGTATGTATACTGGCAGGTCAGATATGTTGGAACATATCAGAGTCACACAATGACTATCAACCATGAAATGCACACGTGAAAAGGATTTGGAAATCAATGGAAGATTAAATCTCGTAGAGAGCACAACAAAGGATCTTCTTTTCAAGGATCAATTCAGTTCATAAATGAGAAGCTAACCTCAAGAGAATTTTGTATACCTATCATGTCTAAAGATCAACAGTTGGCCAATGTTTTAAGTCGTTGGAGCAAACTAAATTGTATCAGATGATTGGCAAGCTGGGAACAGGAGATATCAATTCACAAGCTTGGAGGGGAGCGTTGTTGAGCCTATATTATGTCTCGATGCATTAAGGGCATGTCTGTAAATTTAATTTATTAATATAATAATAACCTAAGGGGAAGTATACAGAACACACAATTCCCTCTTTCTCGCGTTTTCTTTTGCACTTATTCTTGTATTTCTATTGCCTCTTGTTTCATATTATTAAACAAATATACATGTTGGTAGAATGCATCAAAGTTCAAACATATGGATCAGAGAGTTAATGAGTAGTGAAAGATTATTGCTACAAGTGGGAAGGTTGATAAATTGGGTATCTATTTTGAAAGACTTTCAAGATATCAAGTTAAGAGATCTTAAAGAGGATGCAGTAGTAAGAATTCGTGTCCAGGGGATACCACAGAGCAACCATTTCCTTTTTCGAAATAGAGATTGAGGAGGATCTAATAAGCTAAAATGGAGAAGTTGGTGACCGATCCATAGAAAGCAAGAAAGATGAAGCAGAATGTTGGACACAAGAGGAAGTACATAGAATCAGAATAGTGGAGATGAGAGTGTTGAAATGATAGAGAAGAAACAAATAGAAAGTAAAAAATATAAAACAGAAATGAACCAATTTAGTAAAACAGTAGTAGTCCTACTAGGTTCTAAAATAAGGGAGAATAGATTGAGATAGATCAGTCATATGCAATGAAGACAGACATAGCACCTATGAGAAGGAACACGCAATTGATACTCTAAAAAGGGCAAGAGGAAGAACATAAAGGGTGTGGATTGAGTTATTAAGTCTAAAGAGAAAATTGGATTATGAGCTTGGCGTTTACTGCCATTTAAATATTATAATGGGGACTATCTTTTACAATTTCCCTTTAAAGGGTTGCTAAGTAATTTGCATAAGAATGTTTAATAAACAGTGGTTCGAGTGGTGAATACACGAAACACTGTTCTTCCATCTTTCTTTCTCTTTCCTCCCTCTCCTATCTTCTCCTAAACCCTAAGTGTCCAATCCCTAATGAACAACATGAAGACATGGTTTGAACTTTCCCTTAAAACCATGTCTTCACTTTCCCTCAAAAACATGAAGACATGGTTTTAAGAGGAACTAAACGGAAGAATGAAAGCCACTCAGCCAGCATGAAACAGTTGGGATAAGGCTTTAATACATATTTGGGTCTACCATTGGGAGCAACATACAGATCAAAAGCAATTTGGGATCCGGTTAGGGAAAGGGTGGGGGGGCAGGAAAAGGAGCCTGGAAACGAGGTTTGCTATCCAAGGCAGCACGACTTACGCTTCGGTTAGGGAAAGGGTGGGGGGCAGGAAAAGGAGCCTGGAAACGAGGTTTGCTATCCAAGGCAGCGCGACTTACGCTAGTACAAAATTGCCTTGCAAACATTCCCATATACTTCCTGTCCTTGTTCTTGATGCTAATGGGGGTTCCTAACAAAATTGAGAAGCTCATGAGAGACTATGGGGCTCCTATGAGGACAAGTGAAGAATCCACAACGTTAATTGGGATGATGCTTGCAAATTGAAAGAGGATGGAGGGTTGGGGATTCGCAAATTAAAACTGATGAATGAGGCCGGAGGCGTTCTTGGGTAAATGGCTTTAGAGGTTCGGGGAGGAAAGATCGAGCTTGTGGAGAAGAATGATGGAGGCGAAGTATGGCCCAACGCATGGGGGTGGGACCCTATTGTGCCAAAAACACCGTACAGTGTGGGTGTTTGTTGTATCTCAAACTCATGGAGGAAGTTCTTGCATGCGATTTACTTTGTGGTAGCAACGGGGGAAGCCATTAGATTTTGGGTTGATATTTGGGCTGGGCAATCAACCCTCAAAACTGAATTCCCTAGAATGTTTGAGATCTCTTCCAAAAAAGATGCTCTGGTTTGTGAAATAATGAGAACTTCGGAAGAGGGTATTGATTGGGACCTGGGATTTAGGAGGGATTTAAATGATTGGGAAGTGGAAGAGGCTGGTTTGGTATTGAACAGATTGGCCAACATCAAGATGGCGGGAATCGAATAGGAGGTTATGGAGTAAAACGAACAATCACAAATTCTCAGTAAAGTCATTTTATCAAGCTCTGGCACAGGATGAGGGAAGAGAATTTCCGGCTAAACTGATTTGGAAGGCAAAGATGCCAGCAAGGGTTGCTTTTTTTTAATGGGAAATGTGCTTACATAAGATTTTGACTCGAGATCAGCTCCAACGCAGGGGCACGACGGTACATACTGTGTGCCCAATGTGTGGAGCTACCGAGGAAACAGCTCTACACCTCTTCTTCTATTGTGATTTTGCTGACTCCTTTCAGGGCCATTTCTTCTCCTTTTTAGGAGTGCCATGGTGTTTCCCGGGGAATACGCATGAGTGCATGACGTATTCATGTCTTGGAAATGCCCTATTCCGTCTCCAAAAGCAAAAAACCTTATGGAAATTAGTTGTGTGCACGAATATGGCAGGGGAAGGAGCAGGAATAGACGCATTTTCGAAGGCACGGAAAACTTGAGGAGGTCATTTTGAAGACAAAGGCATCCATTTACTTCTGGTCATCAATTGATGGATATTTCTAGGGTGCAAAAGTTGAAGACTTCATCTTCTCATGGGAATCACTTTTGATCTAACGAAGGTAATGCTGTTTTGGTCTTGTATTTCGCCATTATGGCATAATTCTCTTTGGGGAGCAGCACTGGTCATGGAGGGATCCATGCCGCCCTTTTGCTGTTTTTCTTTTGTTCTGTCCCTCATCTCTTCCCCTTCTTTTCCTCTATTTGTATTCTACCATTTCTTTGCTCTGGTATCATTCTTTGCCAATTGGCCTATCTAATAAAATTTCTACTCATTAATAAAATAACGATGATAATACAGTTGAACTTTATGGATAAAATGTAATGACTCACCTCATAATAGTAGCTGAATGAAAATTTGCTCAACAATAAAAGCACCCAGAAAAGTGTATACCTAGAAAAAGAAAAAAGAAAAAAAGAGAGACGTCGTAGCAAGCTACAAGGAGCAGACTAGAAAAGATTGAAGCTAATGAATCAGAGAGCTACTTGAAAAGGGAAACCATGCTTTCTTGCATTCCGCGTGCAACATATAATCGAGGCTGCAATAAAACAACCTTTTGAGTATAGGATTTATGAAATGCAGAAATAGAGATCCAAGAGAATATATGAAAAATACAGATTTAATTATGGAAGAATGCATCACATAACGGGCATAAGCAGTAAAATTCCAGTCTAACTAACTTGATATCAGTAGTAACAAACTAACAATCATTTGATGGGATTAGAAACAATAAGGATCTACCAGCAGATAGCTGATGCATGACAAAATAAACAAAGATCCACTCCATAATCATTACCTAGCTGTAGTTTGAGTCAACAGTTGTGATTTATCAACAAAAAGAACAAAACAGACAAAAACCTATCTCAAACATGAGATACAACAGTGACATACCTATGGATGTCACTGCTGCTACTTATACCAATAGTGGCTCACTGTCCTTGGCTTCAACTCTATCAACCCTTTCTATGGATTTATAAATGCAGGGCAGCCCCATCACTAGGAGACATGTATCTCAGATGTATGATAGTAGATGATTAAGAACAGTCCACGTATATTACTGAACATGCTTAATGTACTTAAACTTGATCAAGTAATACAATTGAAGTTTTGGACACATGATATAGACCCTAAAATTGGACCCTGACCACCAAACAAAATAAAAGAATGAAGTTCTCACTTACAATTTGTTAAAAATGGTTCTATACATCACATGACTCACATGTGAATGTCATTGTATGGATGAAATGAAATCCAAGAAGAAGGTCTTAAACACGATAATATTTCATCACATACATACAACAGGAAACACTAGACAATAGAAAAAAATAAAGCATCAGGAAAATCCTACTTTTATTAGAATTAGTTTCTCTTAATATACAAATTGAAAATCTAATAATTTAATAGCACCATAAAAATTTTGAAACTCAAAGCATTCCCTTTCTAGCAAGTAGGACCAAATATTCTAAATGATAGAAACCTAGCAGGTATCCAAGAACCAAAACAACTTATATGAGTCATACCTGTGCCCACCAAGAAAAAATAATAAACACCTTCCAATTTGAGTTTTCAATGTATCTTCTAACCGCAGGAACTAGAAATAATATCATCCCAACTGCATTAGACATCAAGTAAAATGCAACTGTAACCATATACGAAGAGAAACACCATTCTCCGACCCAACTCCCATATCCTATGCGAGAACAGGTAGACTTTCTTCTAGAGTCAGCATAATAAACTGAAAGAACAATGATCCATATAGCTGCAATGACAGGCTTCAGCATGTATCTTAGGATTTGAGAGAAGTCCATCGTGTGCCTTGCTTTCCACGTAAATGCAATGTCAAGAATCGCTGCAATTGTATACCACAGTTTAGTTCTAAGCACCACTTTTCACATAGTTTCGAAAAGACAGAGAAATTATTACATGACAATTAGCTAAGATTACTCTTGTTAGAAGCCAAATTGTGTGGAAGGCCCACTCCACTTATGCTTATGCCGACTAGCTTATTAGTCTTTTAGTTAGTTAGAACTTTCTATTTTTTACTGTTAGTAGCTTCTTTGGTTTCACTTTCTGTTTTGGACTTCCTTTCCTCGTCTCTCCCTCTCCCTCGTTAGAACTTTCTATTTTTATTACTTGGTTTCACTTTCTGTTTTGGACTTCCTTTCCTCGTCTCTCCCTCTCCCTCGTTAGAACTTTCTATTTTTATTACTTGGTTTCACTTTCTGTTTTGGACTTCGATTCCCTCCCTCCCTCCCTCTTCTCTTCTCTTCCTCTTCTTCTTCGATTGTAACAAACTTTCGATTGATAATCGCTAGTTTATTTTCAAACTGTAAAACATTCTCCCTCTTTAAGATAAATATTCAATTTCACAATTACAACATGATCAGTAAGAACAATAAACAATTACATAAATGAAAACTTCTTAATTGAATTCAGCGTTTTCTTGCAAATAAGTACTATCTAAATAAAAGTTACACTCCTGTAAAGAAGATTTAAGTCATCAATAAAAACACTAACAGTGTACATAATAAAAATTTAAAAACTGCAGAAGTTATGAAGATGCTCATAATGTCCTCAAATACTATTTCCTCAAACAGTTCAAATGGAGATCCCAAACCGTGCCATGCCATTATTATCATTGCCTACAGGAAAAAATAAATAAAATAAAATAAAATAGAGAAAAAATTTAGCATGCCAACAGAGCTAAGCAATAACTTCAACTTTTTTGTTTAAATTAGTCATACCTGTAGAGACAAAATATAAAAACTCCACATCCTATCAAAGCTTCTAAAAAGTTGCCAAAATGAACGAATCTCTACAAAATTTGTCTTCCCCAACCATCTTTGATCGCGGTCCTCACCTACAGTAACCTGAAAAATACCATTAAACGATAAGAATAGAATGAGAGACAAAATATAAAAGAGAAAAATGTAAGAGATATGTAAATGACCTGGTCAAGGTACACAGAGCTTAACAAAACATTCAAGCTTTTAGTAGAAGGTCAAAATACACTTACTGTAGAAGGACATAACTGTACTTTTTATTGCTTATCTATAATAAATAATAATTGTCAAGGCTATGAGCCTAATAATCAACATAAATAATACTCTGAGGATTCAAAAAGCGCTGCTCACTCATTCACCATTTTCTTTCATAGGACTTCGTACTCATTCTCTATTATTATTATTTTTTTTTTTTCCAAAAAGGGCTGCTCACTCAATTCTTCAATTCTCTCTTTATTTTTTGTTCTTCTTCTTCCCTTATTCTTCTTTGAAATCCTAGACTTAACTACCAAGTTATAAACCCTAAATTAACAAGCTTTCTACTTGGTATCAGAGCCAACCCTATGACTACCAATGACAACAGAAAAACAACCAGAGAAGCTGCTAGTATCATCATCGGCAAACAGTGGCATCATTTCCGACAATTGACAGCCTAACTCTGGTGTGAAGCAAGATCACCAAACAATAGAGATATTAACTTATTAACTTATCAAACTTTTGATAATTTGTCCATGAGTTTTTTAATGCATTTATTTACAGGATTTGGGGTCTCATCATGAAAAAACACACACACAACACACAACAAAAATAAAATACAAAATTAAGTTTAGATTCCTGATGTATATTAATCCCAATAATCTTCTTTGCAACCCCCAGACCGTTCATATTATATGTCCTTGCTAACTGAGCATCAGCTTTTTGATCTCCGATATGTTATGGCTTCCAATAAGCATATCGTCAACACATAATACAAGAATAATGAAATCACCTCCTTCTAGCATCCTGAAATAAACACAATGGTTGAACTCACTTCTAGTAAAACATTGGCCCACAATTAAAGAATCAAACTTCTAATACCGCTAACTTCGTAAGCTAACTCCTAGGTGTGATTCTTGTGCAAAGAATCCATCTCATTTTGCATAGCAAAGGTCCACTTTTCTGCATCTTTGTTTTCCAATGATTCCTGAAAGGTAGACGGACCCCCCTAATCTGTAATGAAATCAAATGCAACATTTGAGTCATAATGAAATATCACCAGAGATCTTCGATCTCTTGTGTGGATTTCTCCTCGCAGGTGGCGACTCCACCAATTGTTCTTGATTGAGTTCTTCAGATTTTTCGTCTCTATCAAACTCCACATTAACAACGGACTTCTCTACTTCATTAAGCTAGGCTACACATTTATTTTCTTTTCAAAATATAGAATCTTTGTCAAACTTGACGTCTCAACTAACAATGAGTTTTGGTGAAGTTGTCATGCGACTAAAAATGAAATCATTTTCCACACATTAAACTAGTCATCATGAAATTCATTAGAAAAAGAATTTACAATTTTGAATGAACATTTTGCTTATGAGAAAATATGTAAAAACATTCAGAAGTTTGCCAAACAAGACCACACCATAACTTTGAAGTTTTAGCACTTATAATAATATAGATAATGTTATTAGGGTCTAATGAGGTAGCTCACTCATTCTCCAATTCTCTCTTTTGCTTTCCTTCTTTTCTTTCTTCCCTTTCTCTCAAACCCTAGACTAAAACTATCCAGTTACAAATCTTAAATCAACTAGTTTTCAACTCTTACAAATACAAATGACAAATGACTAATGATAAAGAGTAAAACTCATGATTTGGACTTGTAACTAAAATCTAGAAGTTAGCCAGTTAACCCCTTAAACCCGCTGAACAATTCAATGGAAATACATATATATTCCCTATTAGCTATAAAAATTTTAAAAAAAACTGATTAAACTATCTCCCTCTAACTAAGATGGATCAATTCGAACACATTAAGTCTCATTTCCACCGCCCAATGGAGTTTATGTCGATTAGAAGATGTTACTAGGTGATGAAGAGAATTTCACAATCCTTGGTGAATCAGTTAATATCAGCATCATCATCTAAGCCTTCACTGAACTATTTGAGATCTGCTACGCAAATCTTTCAAAAAATTTCCCTCTACGTACCAATCATACAAACAATTGCAAATACGTACCAACACTTCAATCGGAGCCATATTATTTCTAATATGGCTATTGACGGGAGGCTCTACACAAAAGAAATCATGGTCAAGGCGAAAAGGCCAACCAAGCTGGAAACAATCGGGAGACCTGGAAAAGTAAAATAGATATCACTAAATCCAGGTCCTGAGTTGTAAGCAAAGAAACTAGCATTAAACTTTTGTTATAGCAAAAAGAATTGAGAAAGAAACATAATTGGAAAGATGGTTCTAACCAGAAAAATTCATTTAAATCGTCATAGTTTCTCCATTTCGAATGATCGGCTGTGCCACTCTTGTTTTTCTTAGCTTCCTTCAATGTTTGACAAGAAACTTAGATTCTAAATGAAATAATTTAGCACAATCAGATGAAACATAAAGTGATACAGCACCTTATATATAACCCTGTATATTGGAGTAACTACATTCATGAGAAAAGACTCAGATCCACCTCCATATGCTGGACGGACCTTTTCCCCAGCAGTCAGGCTAACAGCACCCGACAACAAACCGTGCAATTCATATGCCATCTGAAAATAGCGAAAATATTATATATATATATATATACATCAACATTCAAACACTAAGATAAAAGTTTAAATTCATTATTGCAGACCAGAGTCGAGAAATCCAAAGACAGCAATTGATCAAAACAAGATTGATCCTGTTATTTTTCCAATTTTCACAATTTTATACTTTCACTGTTTCACACACCCCAAAAATAAATCAATTGTATTGTTCGTAGTACAAGCATTATTAACATAGTTACATGACCCATTGACCCTGCAAATGAATTAATCATGCCTATGAAACAGAAGTGTTATATAAGCATGTTGGACTTTGGTAATGTCATAGTGGTCCTTGCCCCTTAAATCTATAACCTGCAGGGTAATCTAGCACAATTATTGATGTGATTTGAGATGCACATGTGGGTTCCATGCGTGTGTACAGTGCGTATGTCCATGGTGGGTCAGCTGTCTACAGTTTCAGTTTTCTAGAATTTCTTTTAATTTGCATTTCTTAGGTGTCGACTAGTTTAGTTTCCTATTTTGTTGGGATATGATTTGGCAGTTAGCACCACTTCCTATTTTATGTTTTCTTGTTTTGCAAGTATTTTAGTTTATAAATAAGGATCGATGGATCCATTGGAGACAGTTGTAGTTATTAATAATTATTGTTAAACTCTAGATTGAGTTGTGATTGATATTTAATTAATGTTCTGAAACAATGAACATAAACAAATTTAATGTTCTCAATGGAAAAGGTACAAAATTAATGTACAGGAAAATAGAATGTTTCCATCAAAAAGACAACAACTAAAATAAATGTGTTGCCTAGGAATGGTTAAATTGAAAGAAACATTGGGTAGATCTATGTTCACAAGAACTGTATAGTGATATTACATAAACATAAAGTGGCATCATAGGAGCCAAAGAGTGATTTTATGGAATGATATGGAAATGAAAAAGGGAGTTGAAGGAATGGTATGTTGTTAAGGAAAAATCTAAGTGGTCGGGATCGGCTTGACTCGCCGAGTCAGGCCGAGTCATCCGAGTTTTTGCAAAAAGTGTGAATCGGCGAGTGACTCGTCCCTTGACTCGCCTAGTTAAAAACTAAATTTTTTTTATAAAAATTCGAATATCTTGTTTTAAAAAAAACTTTAGAACACTTTTATATCCCTTTTATCTCAAACCCCTAACTGAAAACAAGGAGAAAGAGAGAAAGAGAAGCTCGAAATACTACTTGAGAGTCTCGACTTTGAGAGTATCGAAGAACAGGTGCGATTCTTCTCCTTCTCCTCCTCCTCCTCCTCCTCCTCCTTTTCATATCTTTTCTTTTCTTTCTCTTCTCTCTCTAGTCAACTCTTTTTCTTTTTATGAACCAGTCGACTCTTCTTTTTTTTTAAATCCAGCAGCTTATAAAAATTAGAACCATTGGCTGGTTTTAGAAAAAGTAGTTTTTAACTTTTAAATACCGTTGGCTGGTTAAACCAGCAGTTTCTTTCTTTTCTCTCTTTGCAGGCTACTCTTTTTTCTTTTTTTAATCCTAACAATTTTAAATCTAGCAGTTTATAATTTTTATAACCATGGGCTGGTTAAAGCAGCAGCTTCTTTTAAAAAGAACTACAGACCAGCAGTTTTTAAAAAACCATGGTTGGTTTATAAATCAGTAGTTTCTAAAACCAGGAGTTTGTTTATAAAACCAGCAGTTTCTTTTAAAAAAGAACAACCGATCTAAAAAAATCCAGCTGTTTTTAAAAAACCATGGCAGGTTTATAAACCAGCAGTTTCTAAAACCATGGGTTTGTTTATAAAACCATCAGTTTTCAAAACCATTTTCTTACATAATACTATATTATATATGTGAAAAATATATATAAATAT